>CAUEEP010000923.1:1527500-1827873 GCA_958450365.1 Mesorhabditis belari
AAAACCAAAAGGATTGAGCTTAGAAACACGATTTTGAACTTACTTGCATCCTAGTTTTAACTGAATCAATTGGGAACATAATGCAATGTTCTGTAATCCCTGCCAACGCGCCAGCCGTCATATGTACCTGCAAAACAAAATTGCAAAGCAAAGCAATGAGCGATACCGGAACGCTATACGTCGACGGAAGACTTTCATATTCGTCCTCATCACCCATCAGCCTGTCTAAACAGAATTAAAACTATTACCGACAAAAGAAATTTTATCTTGAAATTATTTGAGTGGGAAAATTCGTTAACCGATCACTAAATTCCACAAATGTAATGAAAACAAAGTGTAATTAATTCAAATGAAAAAAAGCGATCGGTTTACAACCAATATTGTTAATTGCCAACTCTTGATGAGTTTTATTTAACCACAAAAATCAACAAATAAATGTAACAAAACCAACAAAAAAAAATCAATTTTTTTCAACAGGGTTTTCTTTGCGTCGAAAGACAGCAGGAAATTTGCTTCCATGGTTCCGCGTAACTTTTTGCCCTTCTTCGGTTGACTCAAACAACAATGGTACAACAGGATCAGCATCCTAAAGGTAATCAATCCTTTTGCTTATTTGAGGTAGAAATTTTACGTTTTCTACGTGATGCTTCTAATGTTACCTCTTCTTCCTTTGTTAGTCGTTCAAACAGTGGATGAGATGAAAGATGAGCCACCATCCATTCATGTAAATCTTGCACATCAGTCATTGTATAAATCAATCCTAAAAACAAGCCTTTACCTCTCGCTATAATTTAAGCCAAGGCCCACCTCCAGGTCGAAGTACATAAGCATATTCCGCCAGCATTCCAGGGGTGACAATGCGCCATTTATGCTAAAACATCCACTATTTAATGATTTTGCATAAAACCCACCTTTCGGTTTTTAAAGTGAGGATCCGGGTAGAGAAAGAAAATTTTGGTCAACTGGCCTTTACCAAAATAATTTGGCATGTATCTAATATCAATTTTTAATAGAAACAATATGCCTAACAAACTTCATAGCGTTACTTCTTAAACAGGCGACATTCTTGAAACCAGCGCCAGTGTCACCCGATGTTGTAGCTTTTTGTCTTAGCGCTTCGATCTTCTCTGTGACAAAATCTGAAACCTAAAATTAGTAAAACATTTTGCATAAAATCTTCAAGCCAAACCTTTACACGTAGCTCAAGCCCGATCATTAGTGTCTCGGGAAATCTCGGACTCAATTGCATAAGAAGACCGCCGTATCCACAACTAATAGTTTGTTCATAAAAAATATTAAGAGCAATACATACATACCCAACATCAGCAAATTCCACTGTCCGCCCGTTCGCATAATCCCCATACAGCGTAGTCCAGTCCATCCTAAAAAAGTAAAATAAAATTATTTCTTAAAAACCCACCTATCCGGAGTTAATGGATATTCGATGTCGTGATCAGAGTGAGGATTTGAATGAGCTCTCTGCCTAAAAAATCCGTGATTTAGGTAACATAAAGCTTAAACTTCCCAACCTGTAGAACTTTTTCTGTGGTAGTTTCTTTGTCATCACCGCCGCTTCCAATTTCTCCTCGTCCATTGCTTGATTATTTGTTTCATTTTCCTTCATCTAAATAGCGCATTTTATGGTTGATCTACTAAATTGCAAAAAAGCAATAAAAGTGGTCGCTGTGATCAAACATAATTGGAAGAAATCGACCTTGAAGGGTGGTTTAACTTATCTATTTGCACAGGATAAAAAAAAGGGAAGAATCTAGTTCTTCTTATCAAGTCGTTCAGTGGTGCTTGGTGTACACACATTAGGAAAGGTTTTTAGAATCAACATCACGATATTCAGACCATTTCAAAGTAAAAAAAGACGTTGTGAAAAATTGATTCGACATCGGAAAGGCAGAACAACACGCGGTAATGATTTTTGCACATTGGTCTGCTGCCGATTTTACCTTATTTAAATTTTTAGGATATTCAGTATAACGAAATAATATCATTGCTTTTGTAATTTCAAATAAAAATTGCTTTCATTGCTTTTCGATGCATATTAAAAGCAAGTAGACTTTGATTTTTAATTATTTGAGTAAATTAAATCCACATTGTCTCACCTAGGTCGAAACCTGCCTGATTGTAAGCCAAATTGCATTCTTTAACCAAAAATGCGAACGAGCTTTTGTAAAAATTCTTATACCTATTTTTTATGGTTTTTGTTACTGTTATTACTTTTTACTCAGTGCAAGATATTACAGAAAATGAGAGAAAAAGAAGCGATCCAATTAAAATTTTCTCGACTCGACCCGCCGGTGCACATTTTTGAGACTACTCCATCAACAAGTGAATCGAACGGAGACGCCCAAATTTTGTTGAAGGCCGTAGAAAGATTTGTGAGTGTTTTACTTGAGTCATCAGCTAAAACTCTAAATTTAGCTTGCGCTGTGTAAAAAGGGTCTTCACCAGGATTCGATGATCCGATTGAATCAACTGAGCTATGTCCGAGCTAACTCCTTCCGACATTTTCATATGTGGCGACAAATAAAAGCATTTTATGCTGTTTTGAAGAAGGTGGGATTTTAGTTTGCATTTGTTCAACAAAATGGTTTAGATTTTACCAAAAGAGATAAAAGATTGGATGACAAATGTACATCGAAAGTTGTCTCACGCCACCAATTTTCCGCTCACATCAGAGGCTATTGAATATCTACAGACAGCAGTTTATGAACAGTTATCAAGACTTGAGACGGTAATTTTTCAATCCTATCTTTTTTTTCTAAAATGTCCTCTTAGGCTCGTCGTCGAGGAATTAGTGCAACAAACGGGTGTTTAGACTATTTGGATGTTGGACATTGGGTTTGCAATTCTACTTCTACTCAAAGATCTGCTTTTCAGCTGAGTCAATCTATGGTTTTTATTGGAATCATTGCCGACATTGTTACGAGTATTAGAGGTGTTTCTATCGAACTTTTGGACATATACGCATTCCTCAGTTCACACTCGCGATCAAATAAGAGGTAAGCTTTTTAAGTTAACGAAGCATTTAAAATTAAATGTAAGCTATTTTAACTTTAGCCTAGCAAAATTGCACGAGTTAAAGGATCATTTTGTGCTTCTCTTCGAAGAAGTTAACGTGGTTAGTTTTATTTTTCACTTCAGAGAGAAGATTTTCAGACGAAACCCTCTCCCCTTCTAAAGGGATTAATGCATATCTCTCGAGAGGAGGTCAACAAATCAACAATAAAAGCGGAAGTAAAACAAATCAAGTACGTGGTATGGTCCTTCTCCCCATAGTCTTCATTTTAGGGTTAGGCAAATGGATGTTGTTGATGTTGGTGTAGCAATTAGTCGCGAGGAGTTTCAGGTTTTATTTGCATTTATAGAAAAGTAACAAACTCTTCTAATTTTAGATGACAAAGGAAGAGGATTTAGCAGTGAAAAAATCTGCCAATGATAAAGTAACAATTTTGCAACTATTTGAGTACCTACTTTTATTTTATTTTATTTTATTAAGAGACTTCAAAATTTTAGACTCTGTTAAAGAAGAAAAAGGTTAAACGAAAATCATCGATTAGTCTACTCAGCGAAGAAAATGTAAAACATTTACCCGACGTCTATTTTTATTTTTCAATTTTTAGACACCCCAAAAAAAGAAAAAGAAGCTAAAGAAGAAAAAACGAATGACGATGGATGAGACTTCTCTTAGCAACGAACTTAACACAGAAGGAATCGATTGCAGCACCCATGAATTGTCAGAAAGTGTAAACTTTATTTATATATTTCATTCTTGTTTTTGTTTTAGATGATTGAACAAACAAATCTTTCTAAAAAGATAAAACGGAGAAAAGTAGCAAATGGTTTGAGGGTTAGTTTCTGGTCATGGTGGTTGATACATGCCACGTTTAGGAGAAGAACGAAGTTGATGTACCAAAAGTTAAAAAGGAGAAGTTGAAACAAATGGTGAGTTATTCATCCTTTTTTCTACTCACTCATTTTTAGACAAGTAATTCAAATTCTATGACTCCGCTCCGTCGAAAGAAGAAAAAGAAATCATTAAATCAAGTTGTTACTAGCGTTTAAATTTTGTTTATTTTATTATTTTGCTGTTGATTTTATAATAAACTTTATCAAAAGTCCGTGTATGAAATGAACTGGCCTTTCGCCAATCATACCTCCTAAAAGAGACGCTGTGTTCGATGTTTACTCAACGATTAGTCACACAGTGAGGGTTGTGTCAAATGGTGGCGTCGCTCAAATTTAAGCATTTTTATGTAAAATTCTTTGCGCACCAACAGATGGTGAGATTTTGTTCGCAGAAAAATATCACGCCATGCTTTTTGTGCATTGATAAACGCGGCTGGCTGTGACTAAGCAAAAGAAGAGGGGTCAGCCGTTGCCCACAAGAGCAAAGTACATAATGAGCCGCAATAGACTGCGAAAATCTTGGTTTATTGGACTTCTTTCCAACAATTTTTTATTTGTTTTTCTAGACTCCTAAAAGTTTATTTTAGGGTATTTTCACCACCAAGGCTACTAACAACAAATGTTCGCAACTCTCCTTGGAATATTCGGCGAGGTAAGCAAAGTTTCTGCTATTGATTTTGTCTCTATTTTTAGGCGTCGACGCTTCACTATGCGTTGGAAACGTTTCTAATTGCTGCCGTCACATTTCTCTATTTCAGACGCAGAGAAGTGAAGGATTCTCGAGTCAAACTAACGGAAAAGGTGAATTATGCAAATTCTTATGATAACTTATGAGTTAGAACCAACACAAAAAATTGGATTTGTTTTTAAGTAACACTTATTTTGAGCAACATTTACGGCTCATGTTGAAAACCAAATAAGATGATTTTTAGCAAAAAGATGAGTTGATAGCAGAATGGAAGCCGGAACCTCTTGTGCCCGACACACCTCAAGATCACCCCGTCTTAAACCCAAGATTCATCGATGGGTGATTGGCATATTGTATGCTTTTTGATATAAGTTTTTTAGAAAAATGACAAAGTACGTGAAAATCGAGGGAAAGGAATACCTGAACATGGTAACTAGCAATTTCCTTGGATTTGTTGGCGAACAACGAATTGAGGTGAGAAACGTGATTTTGACTTTGACCTAAATAATTTTTAGGACGTTGCCAAAAAGACGATTTTCAAGTACGGAGTTGGGTCTTGTGGGCCTCGTGGTTTCTACGGAACAGTTGATGTGCATTTGGATCTTGAAAAAGTAAGCGCAAAATGCCTAATCAAATAATTTTATTTAAGCTCAAGCATTGCCTGTTGTATTTTAGGAATTGGCTCAATTCTTTGGATGCGAAGAAGCCGTTTTGTACAGCTACGGTTTTGCAACAATTGGTTAGTTGATGTTTTATTTTTTGAAGAAGTTATTGGTAATTTGCTAAAAATGAAATTTCAGCTTCTGCAATTCCAGCCTATGCCAAGAGAGGAGATGTCATTTTTGTAGATAAAGGTACCTAAAGTTAATGTAAGAATCTGTGTTTTGATTTATTAATCTTTTAGGTGTCAACTTTGCGATCCAAAAGGGCTTGCAAGCTTCTCGAGCTCGTGTTGAGTGGTTTGAGCACAATGACATGGAAGATCTCGAAAGATTGTTGGAGCTTCAAGCTGAAAAGGACAAAAGGGTAATTTATCTGGAACATTTTTTATTTAAGTGATTCCCATTTAGGATTCTGTAAAAGCAGGGAAGACTCGGCGTTTCATGGTTGTTGAGGGAATCTATGCTAACTCGGGTGAAATTTGTCCTCTTCAAAAGCTCATGGAGTTCAAGTGGCAACACAAAGTGCTGTTTTCTTGACTTTTAAAATTCGAAGCTTTGTTTAGGTGCGAATTTTCATCGACGAGAGTTACAGTTTTGGTGTTCTTGGAAAGACAGGCAGAGGTAAACTTTGAATTCATAATTTATTTTTACCCGTTCTGGAACTAGATGAAAATCACAGGTTATATTACTGCAAGGATTATTAAAACAACTTGTAACAAATGAGGGAAAGAATAGAAAGGAGAAATTGATATGATGGTTTGGAGCTAGTATATGCGTCATCGCTGAACACTGTGAAAGTTGTCGGTGATTTATCCTTGCTCCTCGGATTGTTGAACAATAGTTCATCAAAGTGCATTCGATCGCCATATGTGCTGAGCAGATCCAAAATCACTCCGTTTGTCCACCCAAACCCAGCCTAAATTTGGGACCACTATCGCTGTTTCCTATTCCTAATTACCTGAACTTCATATTCACCTCCTCCTCCACCCCTTGGCGCTCCTGAAGCCACATTATATTTTTCCCACATCGCTCGATCAGCTACGAAAACCCGATAGTTTGATAGAACCCATTTCTCGGCCAGATCAAAGGCTTTCCTTTGCATTCTAAATTTAAAGCTTATTCCTTTATTTTTTCCTTTATTCACCTCGGGTTTCCCGACTTTCGAAGTCCTTCAATGACCATATGATTCAACGGGCTCCATCCATTTGGAAAATCCCATTGTTGATTGCTTGTTCTTTCCAGACTTGTAGGAATTCCACCCACGAAATTGAATGCTCCCATATCAGACATTTGATCGTATAGTTGATTTGCATCACGTGTGGCCAGTCGATCATAACAGCCTACACAAGTAGCTTAAAGAATCAGTAATTCCAGGAGGTCACCTGTGAACAAAGGTACCGCCATAGAAGGATAGAAATGGAGATTGTGTTCCCTGGTCCTCAAGTTATAGTCATACCTAGCATTTTTGTCCATAGTGAATGTTTCTAACCATACCATCCTTTGCTTCCGGGAACATAGAAAACTCGGCGGAATTTGTCACGAAACTCGATGTATTCTTGCATCCAATGAAGTTCGCTGGTGATATTTCCTGAAAACCCAATTAAAAGTCTTTTTCCTTTTTGTTACCTAGCTCTCCATGCAGGTATCCCAAAATGTTAAGGTTGTAACAATAGAATGCATTGAGATCAACGGGGATAATGTTTGTAGTCTCGATTGAGGACAAATTTTGCGAATCAGCAAACCACCGACTGCTGAAATCCCATCCCGATTCAGCGGCACTCGCTAAAGTCTTGGTAAAATAGCTTGTTTTTATCCTCTACCAATGTCTTGCCAAAATTGTCTCTTTCGCGATAGTTCGTGAAATTGGGAAGCAATAGCAACATCTTCTCGAAATGATTCAGGTCTAAAAACTTATTCATAAAGATTTTTTAACCTTTATGTTTTGTTTTTTTTACCTTGGCACATTGCTAGGCGTCCGATATTGCAACATATCATACGATTTTCCCTCAATATTCACTTCAGCTGACCGATTGTTTTTCCAGAAAGCCAATTCTTTTTCGATGCTTGGAAGAACTTCTTTTACAAGCGCAAGATCCTGGAAAGCTAATCGAGTGTTTGTAAGTTATTCTTACCAATGTCGCTGCATAGTGTTCATAGACCATAGCTGCAAATAGTGGTGGTTGAGATCGTTGCAAGTAGTAGACTCTTCCGCCATTGGGTACAAAACCAATCTCATCAACGATATGCTTAATTTTCCGATGTTGGGGCTTCACATCTCAAAATCTCACTTTGAAGTTGAGAATCATCGCTTTGGAGGTTTCATACATGTTTGATGCAAGTAGGCCACGAATGATCCAATAGGCATCCCAATAGTAGAATTCACGGAATCGACCTTTAATTTTATGAAAATTACACGGAATACTCTTTGATTTACCTCCAGGAGCAATGAATCTATTGGGGACATAAAGAAGCGAGTATCGTTCCGGTTCATCTTTTACCTTCAATAGCCATAATTTTAAGTTCCTAATATCTTGTGTTTCACCTTTTCATCAACCACTCGGCAAAGTTCTTTCCAGATTTTGTTCAATTCGAAAGCAAATTTGCGCAGAGTTGTATCGGCAATGCCAATAAGTCCTTGGGGTTCCGGAGACCAATCATCAAGGAAACACCTATTTTTCTATTTGCTTGGTCTTTTTAGTGATCTAGTACTCATTCAACTCCTGTCCCTCTTTGTCGAAATTTTCGTCCACAAATGTTCTGAGCTGAATCGGGTCGATCTCGTGAATATCCTCTGGGAATCGGGCGAGAAAATCAGTGTATACACTAGGCCCAGTTTTGTTCTGTTTGATTGGCCGATCCACAAAAGTCTAAACCTCTATTTCAGTAGCGATTTATATTTCTCTACATACCTTACTATCCGAATAAAGACTTTTTGCCATAACAGCCTCGAGTAGTTTTCCCTTACAGTAAATATTTTCTCGTCCTGGCGCTGACTTTTCATTGCAAACGTAGTGGGCACCTATATTTTTCAGTAACTCCTTTTGTGGTTATTAATACCTTCATCTGGCTGAGTGTAGTTAATGGGATCAGATGATGTTGGTGGCTGGGGTGGATCCACTCGATTTGAGATTGTCGTTTTCTGAAATTAACTAGAGTAAATGTTATCTTATTCTAACCTCGTATGAAACAACTCGATTTTGTGAGTTTTCTTCCGTGATCTCTCTTTGATCTCGTGGGGTTTCAATCGATTTTGCCGTTATGGAGACTGCACATAGAAAAAGGAGAGAAAGGAAAATGCTCGTAGACCATTTTACCATCACTAAAGATGTTGGTAGAAGTTGAAGAAAGGAATTTACAATATACAATTTTAAAATAGCTTTTAGAAAAGGGATTTCAAAGAAAAATACAATAAATTTGACCATACTGCCTATTTATGCTTTAGTCTTTTTCCATGCGAGTGAATGCTATAATCCGAGTTGACGGGCATGATGATTAAAAACAACACGTAACAGAGCTCTATGAACAATGAAATTTTAAAGCTTTTTGCCAAGAGGAAATGTTTGTGGCAATTTTCAAGGTTCAAGGAAGCTTATGACTAAAGAATGACGTTTACTTTACACCATTCACATCAAGCTTGACATGTGACGGAAATTTGAAACGGCGAAACTGCCAATTGAAAACACCAAAAAACCCGAAATGAACGATGGAATGGAAAGTGAAATGATTTTTTGAGGGTAATTCATGAGAATCATTTAGACTCATGTCTATTTTCTCATGGATTTTTCTTTTCCCCACTGCCGTCTATCAATTTTCTCGAGATTATATCAATGTTTGAGCGACTCCTTTTGAACAAGGGAACAACACCCATTTGTCGAGGATGAAAAGAAAAGAATTTTCGGCATGAACCCTTTGATTTTTGCATGGCAAAGAAAAGAAAATTATCAAAGATAAAAATTTCAAAGGTGATAGAATCAATTTTAAAAGTATTGCATGTATCCGCTAAATCTCATAGTCAGGGTTGAAATGCAAAATATGCAACAGACAGGGTTGAAAGTGTCTTTTATAGGTCTGCGTTTCTCTCCTTTTTATCTCAAGTTCAACAATATCTCGCACGTGTTACATGAAAATAAGAATTGACTGTTTGCGCGGGGCGATAAATAAAAGCGATATAATTGACGCGCACGTGTTGACAATCTTTAAAGAGCGGAAAACTTTTGCGTACCTTTGAAAATTTTTAGGTGTTACCGAGCATTTTAATATTCCGATGATCGATGTGGATATGGTTATGGCTTCACTTGAGAATGCTATTGCATCAACTGGTGGCTTTTGTGTGGGAAGGAGCTACGTTGTGGGGCACCAGCGACTCTCTGGTAAGTATGAGTTGATTAGTGGATATTTTGATTGCAACAAGTTTTGTTAACAATCTTTTGAAAGCCATCAGCACTTTTTAGTAGGTATGAGATAACAAAGGTAAAACTAGTTTACAATTGAAATCGGCTCTTAAGGTGGTTAAAGTTTTATTATGCAGGTCTTGGATACTGTTTCTCTGCCTCCCTGCCACCACTTCTTGCAACGGCGGCTTCTGAAGCTATCAAGATCATCGATGAACAACCAGAACGGGTCAATCGTGTGCGAGAAAACGCTACTAAAGTTCATAAGGCCTTGGAAAAAATATTTTCGGTGCGTTTCTCTTTGTTTGGCATTCATGTTTTCATTTTAGGGAACTTTGTTTGCTCTTGTTGGCGCCGAAATTTCACCTCTGAAACACCTTCAATGGAAAGGAAAAAAAGAGCAGGCGGAAGAGGTTCTTGATCAACTCGTTGACAAGGTAAATTACATTTCGCTTTGGTTATTTCATCTCATTGATGAGTTTAGTTGTTTGACAATCATTCTATTCTTGTCACACGAGCACGCTATTTGGTAAAGGAGGAATGTTTCCCCGTGGAGTCAAGGTACTTTTTACATCTTTGCTTTAGTAGACATATTTTCTAAAGCAGCAGACAAATTTTGTTTGTTTAGCATCAAAGTCATGGTTCAATCGGAACTAACTGACGAGGAAATGGATCGATTTGTGAACGCCGTCTCGGACATTGTTCAAAACCTCTGAACTGATATGGTTTTCAAGAATTTCACACCAATAATTCCAGGCTTATTCTCATTCACTTTTTGTTCTCTAACGAAATAGATATTGCTCAGCCATGTTATTTTTACGCTAGTCATTTTATTTTGCTACTACTTAACGTAGTTTTTATTATTGTTTGTCTTATTTGCATAAAGATCTAAAAATTCCATAGTAATACGTTATTGCATAGCTCATTCTGTTTGTGATACTATTCTTGAAACTGTCTAACTATCAAGATTTTGCCATACGTTCGCCTTTAATTTTGTGATGTTATGAGTCTATGACTGACATTAATAAATTTTAGAAATGAAAACTATCTTTTTAATCGCGTGTATGAACACAAATCGAGACTTACCTATCTATTGCACATTTGGAAAACATTTGAGCAGTCGACGTATTAATTTGTTTAGACGACATCGATATTTGGCACCGTTTTACGAAGATACCGAATTTATCCGAAAGTTAGGGGCTGTATTGTCGACAAAAACGCTTTTCAACTCGGTCAAATCATGAACTTTCCGTTGTACACAAAAACCTATTCTGTTTCTGGAAGAAATTATCGAAGAAACCCGTATAATGGAAAAAGTCTGAATGAAGATTCTATGCTAGTCATTTTTTTTTTCTAGGCAATGAATTAGTGTTTAATGGTGGCGACACAGCGGATTTATACGCAGATGACTATGAAGATGAAGCTCTCGATTGTATTCCTGGTGGGTTTTGCAAAAGATACAAGTTTATATATGTTTTTATAGACTTTCAAAGGCACGATTCTGAAGAATCTGAACCCGAGGGGCAGTCAGGTA
Source organism: Mesorhabditis belari (assembly GCA_958450365.1). Taxonomy (NCBI): domain Eukaryota; kingdom Metazoa; phylum Nematoda; class Chromadorea; order Rhabditida; family Rhabditidae; genus Mesorhabditis; species Mesorhabditis belari. Next base: position 1,538,697 of record CAUEEP010000923.1, read on the forward strand.
ACAATATATGTATGATAGTATACTTAATTGGAACATTTAGAACAAGAATCAGCCGTTCCCAAACCGGTCACCACTGCTAAAACGATGGCGCCACCGCCCGGTCTACCTGTCCTGGCCAATATTGCACCACCACCTGGCTTTGAAAAGGTTTATTTTTAAACAAGTTTGCGCTAGGGTGTCGCTAAGTTTGAATAAGAATTAGTAAGCACAATTTATATAACTGTTCTATCTTTTAGAAACCACCAAAGCCTTTCAAAAAAGAAACGCAACATAAGAAAGGAAAAGAAAAAATTCAGAAAAAAGATGTTTCAATTGTACAAAAGAAGGAGGTGATAACGGTGCAGAAGCAGGAGGTCGTTGAAAAGAAAGAAGTTGTGGCCGTTTTGGCATGGGCAAAATGTGTGGAAGATGAACGAGTTGAGCACAATGGGCAAAAATGGAGGGCCAAGTAATAGTTAATGAACTTGAAAATATTTTGTTTCATATTTCAGCATAGAGGTATCAGCATCTTTCTACGGACGTTTAATTGGGTTTCGAGGGGTGTACCAAAAAGAAATGGAGAAGAGCACTCAATGTCGTCTGAAAATTCCTGGCAAAAATGACAAAAATGAGATCATTGGTACGTTGTTTTCTTTTCTCATTGGTACTTTTCATTAAAACTTTCTTTTTAGAGATCTCATCGACGGTTTCTCACGAAAATGTGATTCGCTGTCTTGATAGAATTGAAATGACTGTAATCAAAGCTCGTAAAGAGGCAAGGTTGGTTTATTCAATTGTTCCGGGTCTTTGATTTCCATATTATTAATAGAAAATCAACAGGAATTTATAACTTTAGACCGACTCATTTTGCCTGTTTCCCAGTTGCCGAACACCAGAACATTGTTGAATCATTTCAGCGATTCAAAGAACTTGTTAAAGCTTCATCTACGATTTCGGTAATTACTAATGGTGTTTTTAATTTTATTCCTAAATTTTAGGATTCGTGTAAAGATGAGCTTGTATATATGCTACCTCGGAAGTTGCATTTCACACTCGCGGTGATGAAGCTTTTCACGAAAGAAGAGAAATCGAAGGCCTCGGCCGTTCTGAAAATGGCACAAGAAAAGATCAAGTAAATAGCTTTTGGAAGAATGTGTTAATTTAAGTAGTTTCAGTGCAATAACTGGCGGGAAACCGATTTCCGTTCAAGTGGTTGGCTTGGAGATTATGAACGACGACCCAGCGAATGTTAATGTACTTTACGGGACAGTTAAAGGCGATTTGTGAGTTATTGATTTTTAGTAGCTAGGTTAACTCTCTTTTAGTGTTCAAAAGGTGGCAAACGTAGTGCGCGATCTTTTTGCTGAAAACGATTTGTGTGAAAACGATAAACTAGATGTGAAGCTCCACATGACTTTGATGAATAGCCGATATATTGCAGAGGTAACTTTAAGTTTCATAAATAATGTTTATGAAGGGTTTTGTTGAAAGGAAATGATTCGACAAAAACAGCGCGCGGAAAAAATTTAAGTCTTTCGGGAAAATAAAACACTCCTTTGATTGATTTTAAATTTTCGACGGTTCAGCGCCGCCGTCGCGAGCTGAAACGCTTGGCTCATAAAGTGGGCGAGATTGACCTCGATGATGGTCCGCGCCACCTTGCAAAAAGCAATTCCTGGTAGATAATTACTGTATCTGATGATATTACAGTAGTTGTACTCTTTAAAGTTTCTTCATGTAAGACGCTTGATTTAGGAAAACCACAAGAAGCGACCAACATTTGACGCGAAAGAACTGCTAAAAGAAATGGGCGACTTCAATTTTGGAGAAATGACGATAAACAAGGTATCGGCTCATGAATTACTCAATCCAATATTTAATTTAGGTTCTAATTTCATCGATGACTACTGAGGGTCCAAATGGTTTTTACGAATCGTTGGCAAGTTTAAATTTGTAAATTTTGTTTTCATTTTGTAAATACAAATTTTGTTTTGGTTTTTTTTTGTGATAAATATTTATTTTCGACCATTTTCTCAACGACTCTCACTATATAGACGGATTTATTATTTAGACCGCCAAACACCGGAAAAAAAGCTTCGCAACATTTGCAGTTGAATTCCCAAAATACTCCTCGAGTGTGGTATGAATTTATGCAAGTCACTGGTTATTCCCTTTGAAGAAAATTAATAATCTCAAAAAAAAAAAATAATCTAAAGGTGAGTGGGCTCTTTGCCTGTTGGTGGTGATGAAAAGTGAAAAATCCTTTGAAATACAATATTACAGTTTTTCAATAGATTCTTTATTTTCTCTAACTCAAAACAATTCCCATTCAACAAAGGTATTCTGCTTTTGTGTGCAAAATGAGGTCATTTCCATATAAAAGATCAATTTCCCTCTCAATGTCATCCAGAGTGACAAAACCATCGCCATCTGTGTCGAATTCCTGAATTGAGCGGTTTTTTTAAATTAAACGAAATTAAATTTTTTCACTTGTATTTGCTAATCATTGTTTTTTTCTTTTTTTTTTACCAGAAATCTTTCTCTGGCGTAGCGTTCAAAGAGTGGAGCCAAGCGTTTCGATGCGGCCACTTCTGAATCCCCGTGAAGGCTCATTGACTGAATTTCCTTTAGAAGATCGATCAATTTTTTTAAAACTCTAAGTTGAACTGGGTGCAAATAAAGGTATAAATGCTAGTAAAAAGCCTCCTTTCAAAAGTCAAAGCTTAAGTCAAAAACCTTGGAATTAACTTCAAAAGATTACATTTTTAGTTTGCTCGTTCAGGCACTGAAAAGGTGGGATCGAAACACTGTGATTTTAGAATTCTTTTTCCTCACCTTACTAGCATGCACACTATTCCCGTGTGCTAGACCGAGACTCGCCGCGTTTGCGGCGGCGGCTGATCGACAAGCTCGAAGACCCCAAATCGCTGACGCATAGCCGACCCATGCGTCAAGACTGACTCGGCCCTGGAAATTTTGTTATTTAGACGATTGCTTGAAGTCTTTGCATGGATTTCGTCGAAAATTGCCATAGATTACTGCTATTTCCCAAATGGCACTCGGGCGAGAAATGACTCACCCGTTTGACTGTCGCTTTTCAAGTTTCGTTAAGAAAGTCTATTGTCTTGTGTTTTCAAGTCTATTGGCTTTCAAGTACCGTATTTATTCTAATAGAAGCGCATGCGCTACTATTTTTCAATCATTCTACAAAATTGCTTCTATTGGAGGCTCCGCTTGTATTTTTGAATGACTAAAAAAATTAATGAAGTAGAAAAAAACCTTAACAACCAATTAAAAACAATTCAATCGTCAAAAAAAAGAAATTATTCTCGATTTGATTACCGTTAGAGTCGCCGACTTCAATTGAGATGTCACTATCGTATTCAATACAAAAAAAGCTACTGATTAAACAATAATGATAATACCGTATTTTCTCTAATAGTAACAAAGTAAAAGCTTCAATTCCCAGAATGCTGCCCATTGATGTGAATCCATTTGTGCCACCAACGGACATTCAAATGGATGGTCAACCGCCAACCGATCTCGGAGTGATTCTTGATTTAAGCACCCAACAACCGGCTATGGTTCAAGTAAGTACAATCAGGCAAATACCGTATTTTCTCTAATAGTAGTGCACCATGAGCGTCGCCTAAATTGCTCGAAATCTCGAAAAGCGCTTATCAGAACCTATCGATGTGGGGTCGGAAAATGTAGCTGACGATGAGATCTTGTGGGGGATTTGAGTGTTGAGCTTCTGCAAAAGCTTGGAAACCGTAAAATCGTCACCAACTCGGCTCGCCGCGGTGCACTACTATTAGAGAAAATACGGTATCTGGTTAGCACTAAAGTAGACAAATTTGAGGCGACTTTACAAAGCAAAAGCTATTTCAGGTGAACTTTGCTGTGCTTGGCGATTTTCAACTAGATGAATGTAAAAGAAACCAACAACCGGGAAGAGAATTGGACAGAGAAGATCAGGCTGATCGACTAATTTTGTGGTATACTACTATTAGAGAGAATACGGGGTGTACTACTATTAGAGAGAATACGGTAATAACCTAAGAAAGAACTAAGCAAGAAAGATTCTTTGCTAAAGGATTGGATACTAAAATATAAAACGTCAAAATGTTTAAAGATGTGAGAATTTCATAGCATAAATTAGCTTAAGCTCGACGGAATTTAAATACCTAATCTAGGTTTTAAATTTGATCCAAATAAGCTTAACTACTTAATTGCAAGAAGAACTTATCAAAATTTTCACTGCTTATGCAAAACAAAACGATAAAGAATGTCATTTTTCGGCTGTGCACTTTGCGCCAAATTTTTTTTGCGCAACTCGCCATAACTTTCTTCTAAGTGGGCCAATCTTTATGATTTTGATCTTATTTTGTAGATCTCAACAAGTGCAACAAAATAACACAAAATCATAAAGATTGACCCACTTAGAAGAAAGTTATGGTGAGTTGCGCAAATGACCCTGTTGCGGAAATTAGCCTACCCCCATTTTTCTCAGGGAAATGCGTATATAGCCTTATCTATCTTTAAAGGCCAGGGTATTTGGTCTACTAAGCTGAATCTCCATAGTTATTGCTTCTATTAGAGGCTGCGCTTCGATTAGAATAAATGCGGCAACTCCTTTTGACGAAAGACTGGCCCACTTAGAAGAAAGTTATGGTGAGTTGCGCAAAAAGATTGCCATAACTCTCTTCTAAGTGGGCCAATCTTTATGATTTTTGGTGTCATTTTGTTGCACTTGTTGATATCTACAAAATAAGATCAAAATCATAAAGATTGGCCCACTTAGAAGAGAGTTATGGCAAGTTGCGCTAATGACCCTGTTGCGAAAATTAGCCTACTCCCATTTTTCTCAAGGAAATGCGTATATGGCCTTATCTATCTTTAAAGGCCAGGGTATTTGGTCTACTAAGCTGAATCTCCATAGTTATTGCTTCTATTAGAGGCTGCGCTTCGATTAGAATAAATGCGGCAACTCCTTTTGACGAAACTCAGGGCAAATCCCCTCACCCCAATCCTGTTCACCTTTTCATCGGTGCCGATGATGTTGGCAATAAAATTCGCCGTTGAGTGTGCCGTCGAAAGATCTCCATTCAAATGATGTGATCCATCTGTCAAATCGAACAAACATAACACCAAATCCTAGAGTTGTTTTTAAATGAATTGATTTTTTTGGACAACTCACCTCAAAAGTGATAAACGGTCGTCCGGTTTGTTTGGTGATTGCCTGGAATGAAAGTTTTTTGACAAGTCGATTACAAGAAGTACAAGAAGCTCATGGATTTAAGCTCAAATGACTCAAATGATCGTGACTAAAGCTTTAAGCTCTAGCCACGTTTTTTGTTTCTTTCTAGTTCACTTTAAATCCTTAACTAAAAGAGCTTAACTGGAAAAGAACCTGGAAAAGTCGATCCGCGAACGCATAGTGAGCGGCGCGGGGGAAAAATTGGCGAAAAATCGCTCGGCATTCTGAGGCGCCCATTCGACCCGATGGACATCTCTGTGTGCGGAAGGAATACCAAATTTGTTCGAAACTCATTGACGAATTTGAAAGAAACTACCAGAAAACCCTTCGTAATTTCGTTCAAAATTAGCATAACACAATAACGAAATTTTTGAGCAAGTGCGCCCACAAAGAGAGATTAAGTCGATAAGACAGGCAATTCTAAAATGTCGATTGCGTGCTTCGTTTCTAGTAAAAAAAAAAAACGGGATCGAGATGCATAAAAAAAAATTTCATAAAAATTCCACGGAAAGATTAGTTTCCTTTTTTTTCAATTCAAAGACAAGAAATCGACTTTTTAAACTTTTTTTTAAGAAGGCAAAAAGCTATAAAAGTGTGAGAGAATTTGAAAAAAATAAATGAGAAAATTTTTTACAAAATAGGCTCCTTTTTTTTTGGATTAATCATGCTACAATTTGACACGCAAACAAATTTTTTTGGATTTAATTCTTGAGTAAAACTGGGTAATCGTCGATGAAATGTTCACCTGCTTAAAATTTCGATACAAAAACATGAGCCATTTCTTGTCGAAAGCGGTCGCATGGTGGAGTCGATCAAGTGAAGGGGGCATCGTGTTGAAGGGATTCAAATTCAAATCATCCACCTCGATTTCGGCTTCTAAAGGAATATCAAAGGATTAGGGGTTTTAAAATTCTAACTCTTGCTTAGTTCATCAAAAAAAGATACTCAGCCTTCTGTGTAAAGTCAGCCTAGGCAGGTCGAGCTACCGTAAAACCGTTTCCATGATTGTTCTATTGCAAGTCTTAAAACCGAACTATTGTAAGAGGTAGACCTGCTTACGATAGAGCAAACGGAAGTCTGACTACGATAGAGCAAACGGAAGTCTGACTACGATAGAGCAAACGGAAGTCTGCTCTATCGTAGTCTGCGTAATGAAACGATTCACTTTATCGTGCATATTTGGATAAAAGGATCAAGATTGAACCCTTAAATTGTACTTCTAGAGGACTCATTGTTATATTGAACCTTATTACTAATAAAATAAAGTAATGAATGGCAAAGAAAAGAGAGAGGATCGAAAAGAGATCAAAGATCGAACCCTCCACGTTTTCGCCATCCGACCCACGAACCTTCCGTGCAGATGCTCTAACCACTGAGCTATCCGGCATCTTCCTGTTAGGGAAGAGAAAGGAAAAAGAGGAACCTAGGTATTTCCACTCACCAGTATCATAGAAACACAGCCAATATTGAAAACCGCGTAAAGCCCAGTAGATTCGTCTCCAAAATGGCGATGAGCAGGGAGCATTGCCGAAAACTCTAAACGTTTTTCATTTCCCTATTAATTTCGTTTTCAATCTAAGGCGATCACGCAGAAATTGAATTCATTTTATCAAGAGGTGTGGCAGAGATAATAAAAGAAAGAAAAAGGGAAAAGAAATGGATACACTCAATTATGGGAAGGCCCTTGAAAGGGGGGAAAGGAGAGAGCGGAGGGGGGCGATGCTCGGAAGGCGATAATTGTGGAATGTTTGTCACCCCGAGGGAATCCCCAAATGAAAAGCGGAAAAAGGAGATATTTCGAGAGATACCCAACTGAAATACAATATTGGTATGAGTTTTGAAATAGCAAAGTTGATTTTGAGATTTTGATTGCTGAACTTAGGAAGTTTGTCACCCGGAAGAGCCGTCTGGCACTGTCATTTACAGTTTTAATCGAAATTCAATCTTTTGGTGGAGCTTACGTGTACAAGAAATGCTCAAAAAGTCTTTCTAATCATTCACGGAAGATCTAATATTTTAGATCTCGAATAGAGAAGAGGTGCGATACTTTTCATTGTCTAAGTCTACAAAAATCCAATAACCCCTACAATCAAACCTCTTCAATTCAGCTTTCCGCTCAGCATTTTTGTCGCGCGGCTTCATTAGACAAAAAGGAATCTATAGCTTCATAAAGAAAAGCGGTGAGTCTAATCCGGAGGACAAGGCCTTTATGCTTTCCCACGAGATCTCCTTTTTGGACACGCCCCTCTTTTCCTCTTGATCCCCCTTGTCGTATTCAGTTTTCTGCTTCTCCCTTTAGGTAAATAAATCCCCGGAGTCTGAAAAAGTTTCCTTTTTTTCAATCGATAAAACTTTATTAAAAATAAATTATGCGCAGAAAAAAAAATAATACTAGCATACCCTCAAACAAGCACATGATACAAGAGATTCTCACAACAAGAAAAACAATTTCGGGCAATACTTAGATCACAACCTAAAACGATCACAGAGCGAAAGAGGGAAAATATTACTTATCAAAAACAAACTAAAGTTCGGATTTGGCTTTCTTCTGGTAATAGTCGAACAAGTTTGAGGCGGATTGCACAAAACTGTGGAAGTAGACTTCTCCAAAGCTGAGAAGTTGACGTCCAACTAGGGCGGGGTCTCCAGTGGTAATCGAGCCGACGGTGGTCCAGAGAGCAGAAACCTAAAAAGTAAAATTGAAAAATTCCATAAATATTAAGAAGAGTTATCTACAGACAAACTTTAAAAATCTGCACACATACCGGAACTACTCCTCGGCCATAGCAAGCAATAGCCGTGTCTTCACCGAATGAGTAGACGAACGAGTCGAATTGTCCCTGTCGGAAGTTATCGCCAGCCTTGAACTGCTCCTTCATGTTACCACCGAGATCCTCATGTCGTCCAAGAGCACCCGAAAGTACCGTGCAAGTTGAGTTGCTCCAATGGAAGCCTAAAAGCTTTAAAATTGTCGCATTAAGAGCCAAATCAAACCAGAACGTCCGGTTGTCGGGAAAGATGAAGAAATGACAGCTACATATTCGGTTAACGAGACGTGGAGAAGTTTTATTCTCAAGTTGAGACCACCAGCTCGTACGGATGCCCACTTCGAATCCGGGACAATTGCGTTGCCATATTTCCGTGCCAACTCTCTGGCAAGGACCTCATCTCCAGACGGCCCTAAAAAATAGACTTTTGAGTGAAAAAGAAGCTGACAATTTGTTCAGGCTTTACTTTTACCATCAATAGTTGTTTATTGACGTTTAACTCAAAATTTTAATTTACCTCATTAAAAACCAATAAACTAATACCAACCTAGCGCTTTAGCTGCAATTGTGCGGAATTCCTTCGGTGAAAACCCATATGACTTCCATCGTAGCCAATATTGCGCACCACTGTAAACGATATAGAGAAGCACTAAATACCGGATGACCTTGGAGAAGAAGAAACCCATCTGAAAATACAAGAGTTAGAAAAATTTACAAAAAGTCAATAAAAGGGAGCAAGTAGTGGGGGTAGCTACTTTGCGCCAAATTTTTTGCAACTCGCCATAACTTTCTTCTAAGTGGGTCAGTCTTTATGATTTTGGTGTCATTTTGTTGCACTTGTTGAGATCTACAAAATAACATCAAAATCATAAAGATTGGCCCACTTAGAAGAAAGTTATGGTGATTTGCGCAAAAAAAAAAATTAGGCGCAAAGTAGCCACCCCAGCATGTAGTTCCACGTGGTAAACTGTCACTATGTATTCGCAAAATTTTCCTTTTCACAAAATAGAACTGAAGTACAGTAGAAAACCCCAGAATTTAGCAATCAATTTTCCAAGAACTCCACGTAGAAGCGTTTTCTTTTTGCACTAAACAAAAGAAGGCGAAAAAATAGAATTGTCTGTCTTATCTCTCTTTGTGGGCGCACTTGCTCAAAAAATTTTAGAGACAAGACATCTTGTTTTGGATGTCAGTTAGCGTTCTCTGTATTGCCGCGTTGGGTTGGCGGTGTTTATTCCTCATTCTAGATTTTTCTGGCTGCATCACCAAAACGAAATGCTTGTGCAAGAATTTGCGCGCGTTATTTTTATTTTAAAAGTTTTCCCTTGCATTAGTCTTAACTTGCCTAAGCATTCGATTAAACCTTTTTTTGTTAGAAAACCTTAAATCTACCACCTTACCAATCATGTTCTTGTTATTTTTACGTTTTATTGGCTTTTTAAAACAGCTAGTTGTGAACTTTCTTTTATTGCAGGTAGCAAATGCCGACTTCGCTGACGCTAGAGTTTTCTGGTGGCTCCGAATTTCTCGTCGGGAATCAAAAGGAACACAAAGTCTCGCTGCCAATCGATCAACCCACTGTCAGCCAATTGATACAATGGATCAAGAAAGAGATTCTAACCGATCATAACCGGGACGACCTTTTCGTGATGGATGATTCGGTTCGACCGGGAGTCCTTGTACTGGTCAACGAGTGCGATTGGGAACTGCTGGAACGAAATGAGACGATACTAAAGGATGGTGACGTTGTGACTTTCATTTCGACGCTTCATGGAGGATAATCAATTTATTGTTTTTAAATGTTTATAGAAGATTGTGATATTGTTATTTTAGAATTATTCTTACTATCCTAAAAACTCTGTTACAATTTTGCATTTGCGCTTTTGTCATTTTCTCGGACGTTTTTCCTCGTGTTCTGTTGTTATATTTTGCAATGTTGTTTGTTAAGCAGAATCTTAATTACAGACGCCATGCCAATTGACTACAGTCGTTGGAAGAAAATTGAGGTTTCGGACGACGAGGACGACACCCATCCCAATATCGATACTCCATCACTCTTTCGGTTTGTTGGGTTTTAATATTTTAAAATAATGATTTATAATAATGATATAAATTTATAAAATAACGTTTAGATGGCGCCACCAAGCACGCTTGGAGCGTATGGCAGAGAAAAAGATGCAGAAAGAAGAGATCGAGAAAGGAAAGTCCAGCGCAAATAACCGCAAAGATGTTGGTGTTTTGTTTTAATTTGGCTTTATATTTTTATTTAGGAAATCATCAAGAAGCTTGAAGGATTGGACCTGGAAGATAAGGAAAAACGACAGGTAATAATTAAGCTACAGTTGATAGTATTATTTATGTTTAGCTTGAAATCGAATTGGCTGAGTTAAACAAACAGGAAGAGGAATTCATGAAAAAGGAGAAAGAACTTGAGGTACAGTTTGGTACATGAAATTTGCAACTAATTTCTTTACAGGATCAAGAACGGCTTGAGCCTTGGAATGTTGACACTATTGGACACGAGGCCTTTTCATCTTCTAGAATCAACAAAGTTGCCGAAAAGAAATCCGATAAGCCAAAGATCACCGAAGAGGAAGATTCAAAGCGCATGGTAAAGTTGCATTTGAAGTTTCTTGTTATTTTTTTTATTCTAGGCCAAATACTTTGAAGATAACGAAGAGCTTCTGCAGAAATATGGACGCCTCACTGGACTCAAGGTTTCAGTTGAAAATTTAATGATTTGATTATCATTTTAGGTCTCCGAGCAATTTATTTTGGAGAATCCTCGCCTGGCTAGTGATTATGCTGCTAATTGGCTTACCATTGAATGCCTCAACCTTGCCATTGATGGAAAGGTCTTTTTTGTAATTTAATGCATATAAAATCGCTGATACAGACGGATGACATGTGCAACATGGCTCGCCAATGCATCATTCTTCAATATCTCCTGGAGCTCTCTAAATCACTGAATGCCGATGCCACAAACACCAATGTGATCAAGAATTTCTTCAAGAAGTGATTAATAAGTGTAGTCGCCAAAATTAATTCTCTTTAGATTCCAAGCTGCTGATCCTAGCTACATGAAAATGTATGAAGACGAAGTTGCTCAATTCCAAGTAAATCTTGCATTTCATTTAATAATTAACAGTTGTCTTAGGAACGACTTCGCCGTCGTGCTAAGGACAAACGTGATCAAGCTATCGCTGAGTATGAGTCTGAGGAGAAGGTGCCATACTTTAAATTTTAATTCGATTAGTTTTTCAAATTTGTTTTAAGGCTAAGCGTGTCGCCAACGCACCTGGTGGCTTAGATCCCCAAGAAGCTTATGATGCCTTGCCCGATGAGATGAAAAAGTTTGTTAAATTTATAGGTATTTTTCAAATAATAAGTTTAGATGTTTTGATGACCAGAACATTGGCTCGCTTCAAAAATGCGCCGAGTCAATGGATAAGGAAGTAAATTTGTTATTTTAGGTCAGACTTGACTCTCATCTGTTTAGGTTTTTACCTATCATTTGCAACGTTGTATTGATTCTGGTTTGTGGGTTCCTAATGCTAACGCCGCCGCTGAAGAGGTTGTTCATAAATTTAATTTTTAACTGATGACTTTTAGGATGAGGCCAATCTGGAGGCCCCAAGGGAATAGATGTGCGATGGGGGCATTTTCTTCATTTGGCTCACTGGTATGGATCTTTCAACGTGCACTCCATTCAGTCAACATAAATCTCATTGTTCAGCTGGTTTTTTTATCTATTGGGTTCCTTTTTTCCATTCTTTTAATCCCATTGTGAGTGATGCTTTGTATACTGTGGATATACTCTTCCCAATCACTGTTAATAAAGCTTGTTTATTACAAGAAAGAGTCGTCAGGTCTATTGTTGTAGTTGGAGTCTGATCGAGCATTATTAATGTGTTGACCAAACGGTAAAAACTTTATTCTTCAAAAGGTTGTCTTTTTATGCGTGCTCTATCGATTTTAACGTTCCCGGCTAAAAACCATGTTATTAGGCGTATTTGAACCAAGACACTTACCATGGCTTTAGCTTTATGCTGTATTTTGTCGCTGTGTTCCTCTTTTAAACTAGCCACATATCTAAACGTGACGTATTAGAGCTGAAAAGATCAAAACTACCGCAAAGTGTGGTCTTCATTAGTCCCACAGCCGGTGACCGGGATATCAGGTGGAGGCTGCTGAGGACGGAATCTCTTCAACGGTTGCTGCTGTTTACTTGATGGTGCTTTTCTGAAATGAAAAATACATCATCCCGGCAGAGATTTGAGAAACTTAATAAGCAAATTGAAGTTGTCTGCTATTCCTGATAAATCACACGGCTAGTTTTTTTTAGCTTTAACAATCCAAAAAGAAATAAAGCTCGCCCATTCTCCTTATCGCTACAAATAACGAGTCCGAGAACAACGAATGTTGTGACGGTTACTATCTAAACAAGCCGCTTTTGTCGGGAAACGAAACGGAAAAGGACTAACATACGCAAAAAATATAGAAATCGGAAAGAAAACTCACAAATTGTAACAGAGCGAAGACTGTAAGCATCGTTTCGACCAATTCGACAGCAAGTCAAAAATACAAATGATCTCCTTTAAGATCTCGTTGGCTTTTATTAGACGCTTAAATCCAAATTGCATATGTTAATATTCAATTTTTGGTCTATATGCAAATTTGTTGCGATCCCCACAAAAGAGAGAACATTTCTGTAAACTCTAAAAATTTTATTAAATCCATCATTTGTATAAACTATTTGTGCTATCTGCTTTGAGTTTATTGTAGCAATCTGCCAGAATCGTGGCCTTTCTAGGCCTTGTGGGGAGGCATGGGAAAACGTCGTAAATTAAATGCGCACCCCAAAGTGAATGGAGAAAGGCAAAGGAAAGAGAAAAGACAAAAAGAGCGATGAAGATGGTGCTCGGATGTGTGTATGTATGTCTGTGTGGATTGCTTTCCCTTTGAGGTGCCCCAAGCCGCCATTTGCGCCCCATTTGTTATCCTTCCCAAGGCAAGAAGATCCCGCCTTGACACCCCCACCTCTCCTCCTTTTTACCCCATCCTTGAATTGTTTCTTTTCTGACATCCGGCTAGTTTTCGAGTGAGGCTTTGGATTTGAATTTAGAACGTTCTCCAGTGATAACTAAATTGCATCCCTCTCAAATAATGGATTTTTTAAAAGGTGTCAACTTTCTCGACTACCGTAATCCTGCTTTTAGTCTTTTATCCAATCGAATCCAATATACTGTAAGCGTGTCTTTTTGTATATGTATTCTTCGTAAAACATCAGAATCAACCCAAAGCAAATGGATTACGCTAGTCTTCGAAAGATTACCGTAGTAGCAGGGTTATAGTGGTTTTCGAAAGAGAAGAGTACGGTAGTAATAACTATCGCAAGGTTACGGTAGTTTTGAAAGTTGCCACGTTTTAGAATACGAAATACTTTAATTCTCTAATACTAAATCCAATAGCCTTTCCCTTCTCACTTACCGTACTCCCATTACATATCGGCCAGGCGTTCCCACATGAATGCCCCCCTTCCTCTTTCGCCCGTTCAACTATCTATTTCCTTTTGCGAAAAAGGAATAGTTGGTGGTGGTTTTGTTGGAATGCAAATGTTGGGAAGAGATTGAATGAAAGGGGAAAAGATGGATGGAAAGACGATGAATGGAGGGGTGCAAAGGGGAGGCCATTCAATTGCTCATCACCTCGTCCGCCCCATCTCCGTCTTTTCTTTTATTCTCCTTGCCACGAAAAAAACATCGATTGATCATTTTTTCGCCTTTCCTCGTTTTCTATTTAAATTTATACTTGTTTGAAATTCTGCCTGGCTTTTAGAGTTTTTGGTTTGAAAGCGAATTTGAGATTTGAGATTTCCTGAAGGAAATCTGAAGATTACGAAGGATTATCTAAACCTACAGTAATCAATTTCCTCAATCTTAATCTCAAAGCTTTAGAATGGTTTTATTTTGTGTAACTTTTCAATTTTTCAATAATTTTCAGTTTATTGGTATCTTTTTTATTTATTTATTTAAATTTTATCAATACTTATGATTAGTTTGAAAAATTTCAGAAATGGCTTCTCCATTGGTGGACACCACCGCCGCCACGGCACTCGAGCTGAATCGACTCGCGCAAGCCAAGTGAGTGAAAAGTTTGGAGATTGTATTGGGTTGGTGAATTGAAAACTGCGGGCTATTGTCATATGTGACAGTTTGAGGACTTTCTTCAAAAGAAACCCATTTTGGTGTCAATGGGAAAAGTTGTAGAGAATCAAAAATGAAGCTTATATACAAATTTTCAGAACGATTCAAAAACTGGTTTTCAAGAAATGCCAAATTTACGAATTTTCACAAAACTTGCATTTTAAGCGAAACTACTAAGTGAATCTTTTTGGAAATTTGGCTATAAGCCTAATTTTTGATTCTCTACAACTTTTCTATTGACCCCAAAATGGGTTTCTTTTGAAGAAAGTGCTCAAACTGGGAGTCCTCCATTCTCCAGTCCTCCATTTTTGAGTCTCACACTTGTCTCACACACAAACCAAAATCCACGAAAGAGCTTGGGACTTTGGCGCATCCCCCATACCGTCCGGACCTCGCTCCTTCTGATTACTATTTATGCCGAACTATGAGTAATGAGTAAAATCGATTCGGAAGAAGCAGTCAAAAATTGGCTCCAAAAGTTTTTCGATTCAAAACCAAAAACCTACTACGAAAGAGGAATCCGCAAATTGCCTGTAAAATGGGCAGAAGTCGTCAATAATAATGGAAATTATTTGGAATGAATTCATGGTTTTATGTTGAATAAATTTTGGTTCAAAGTCCGGCAGTTTTCAATTCACCAACCCAATAGTATATGACAGTATTCTATTCTGGCTTAAAGATTTTTCGATAAGCAGCTATTTGATTTGGAAAGTTTGTACATTGTTCATCTGATCAATGATAACCGCTTTCTTACTGTATTTTTTTGAAAGGCTAAGTAGTTCTGAACTCGATTTGTGTATTCATCACACATCAGACGTGATCCCCCTCAACTTTTATTGCTTTTTCGTTTAAGGTCGAGAAGAGAATGTGAATAAATAGAATGTGGAGAAGAAAAAGAAAAGAAAAAGAAAAGAAAAAGAACAATGAGCAGCTGTGCCTTTTATGGGGATCCCCCGGTGATACTATGGGATAAATGGGGAAATGACAACAACATCAAATTTGTAGCTGAAATCAAGTTGAACTAAAGATCGTAAAAGAAGATGTTCTTTTACTCGAATATAGGTCAATAGAATTTGCACTATTTAATCAAAACTTTGATTAGCTTTTGTTCTTGTGTTCAGCTGAGTGATGGCTTTTCTGAAAGGTGTCGATTTTTGTAAATTACAATAATTCAGCCTTTAGTTTTCAATCTATTTACTTTTGGTTTGACTCTGTGAGGTTTGACACAAAGGATATTGATATAAACAAAGTGAATAGATTAGATAAAAATATAGACAAGATTACGGTAGTCGGGAAAATTTGAAACATTTTAGAAAACGGGTCAGAACGGATCTATTCAGAGAAACGTATTCTAAACAATTTTCTGGTTGCTCTTTAAACTATCGTAATCCTATATGCAGGATCATAGTAGTTTTTTGAAAGTTAACACGTTTTAGAAATAGCTTTAATAAGTAATTTTTAATAATAATAATCAATAAGTAATAATAATAATAAGTAATAATAATTAATAAGTAATAATAATTAATAAGTAATTCTTGTAATCCACTCTGTTTCAACGAGATTAATCATTTCATTCGAATCTAAATTTAATATTCTCATTCTAATCTCTAAATCAATTTTCAAAATTATTAAGATTACTTGTTCCCTTGCTAAATTGCTTGCCTTACTTGCTAAGCCAAGATTGCTAAGCCTTGCTAAGCCAGCTAAGCCGAGTAAGTATTCATTTTGAAACTAAACCTAATTAAGTTTGCACTATTGCCCACTGACCAGGTCTAGAAACAAAACTGTAGCCCATTTGCTCGCAACTTTTTCACGATGATTGGACAGGTGGGGGAGAACAAAGAAAGCGATTGTTTGAAGGAGGGAAAAGGGGGATAAGACTAATGAGATTAGGGGCCGATCAATGACACAAAAGGAAAAGGAGGGACAGGGTGATGAAGTGGATTGGGCAATACCTCAATAGATCTCTTTGCATTCTTTTTATCCACCACACGATCTTGAGATCATTTTTGAATGCCCAAATGACACCATTGTGTTGTTGGGAAGAGATTTGTTGGCTGGGAATTGGGGAAATTAGAAATAAACTGTAAAATTGTCATTTCTCGAAAGATCAGTCTCCATATTTTAAAGCTTTAAAAATTTGAGTCGCAAAATTCAAGATAAATTCATTTTGCTAAAAAGTGAATAATTTCGAAAACTACCGTAATCTCTATACCAGTTTTCTCTGTATATTCTTCATTCATTGAAAAATCAAACTTTAAATTGAATGGGATCAAAATTAGATCCGGAACCGTATTGGAACCGTATTGGATCTGAAAAGAACCGTATTGAAACCGTATTGGATCTGAAAAGAACCGTATTGGAACCGTATTGGATCTGAAAAGAACCGTATTTGAAACCGGAAAACGTTTCATTTGGAAGGATTTGTATTACTCGGAATTTACTCTAAAACTTTTCAACTTTGAACAAAGAAGTGAATTGTTCTTTTATCAAGCTTTAAAATCTCTAAATTTCATATTGAAAATGATGGGGATTACGGTAGAAAAATTCATTTTCATATCAAAACTCGTTTTTTAGATGGAAATTGGATGATTATGCGGCTCGGAAGAGGGAACTCATGGCAGAAGTCGCTGATTTTAGGTAAGTCTATAGTAAATTTTGTCTAATACTGATAATTTTCTTGTAAAGTTATCAGAATTACTTTAATTTTAATAAAAAGAAATTTTCAGAGCCACTGAGAACTTTGTGCGCGAACTCCAGAGCACGATCGAGGAGTTGAATCGAGAAAAAGAGGAGCACTCGGAGATCATTCAAATGATCAATCAAGTAGCTGCTTTTTGAGAAATTATTAGCTATTATATCAATGGTTTTTATATCAATGGCTTTTATATCAATGACTTTTATATCAATGGTTTTTATATCAATGGCTTTTAAATAAATAGAATTTTAGGATAAAGTCGAGCTCGAGAAAGAGATGGATTCGATGAGATCCGAGCAAAGAGAAATCGAGAATCGACTGGCGACAAAATATGATAATTTGATGAGGTGAGTGAGTTGAATTTACACTCGATATAGTATTCTGCATACAGATATGAAATATCTTATCTAAATAATTCAAAATTAGAATCATGGAGCAATCGAACGAGCGAATCCGTGACAGTGGGCTGGGCGAGGGAACTGAGTTGAGTCCCGGGGATTTGCCCGCAAATATTCCAAGGTGGGGGAAGTTTAATCAAGTTTTTTTTACTTAAAAAACTACTTGTAAGAACAAGCACTACAGTAGTTTATTTGAATATTTGGATATTCTATGATAAATCTTTTCCAGAGAGATCACTTCCCGTCCACCTCCATCTCCACTTCGAGTCATCAATCCGATCCTCGCTCAACACATGATTAATTTTGATCAAGTAGTTAGAAAACAGAATTCTTTATACAAATTGATGCAATCAATGTCACGGAAACTTTTTTAAAGCAGATTTTACCAAGACTTAGTCCTGAAATCAAGTAATATCTAAGCGATTTGGCAGTTTTATTTTGGCTCTGTTTAGCTCTAGGCTAAATTTTCTTTAGTCTAGAGCTTCTTTAGCTTCTTTAGTCTAGAGCTTCTTTAGTCTAGAGCTTCTTTAGTCTAGAGCTTCTTTAATCTAGAGCTTCTTTAGTCTAGAGCTTCTTTAGTCTAGAGCTTCTTTAGTCTAGAGATTTTTAGCTTCTTTAGTCTAGAGCTTCTTTAGTCTAGAGCTTCTTTAGTCTAGAGCTTCTTTAGTCTAGAGCTTCTTTAATCTAGAGCTTCTTTAGTCTAGAGCTTCTTTAGTCTAGAGATTCTTTAGCTTCTTTAGTCTAGAGCTTCTTTAGTCTAGAGCTTCTTTAATCTAGAGCTTCTTTAGTCTAGAGCTTCTTTAGTCTAGAGCTTCTTTAGTCTAGAGCTTCTTTAGTCTAGAGCTTCTTTAATCTAGAGCTTCTTTAGTAGAGCTTCTTAATCTAGAGCTTCTTTAGTCTAGAGCTCTTTAATCTAGAGCCTTTAGTCTAGAGCTTCTTTAGTCTAGAGCTTCTTTAGTCTAGAGCTTCTTTAGTCTAGAGATTCTTTAGTCTAGAGATTCTTTAGTCTAGAGATTCTTTAGTCTAGAGATTCTTTAGTCTAGAGCTTCTTTAGTCTTTAATTCATTCAACTCTTTAACTTATGAGTTTACCTTGTTAAAGTTAAACATAAGATTAACTTAACCAAATGAATAATGAAATTATAATCTGTTCGATTAACGAAATCAATTTTTCAGATGTTGCTCGGTCGTAGCGCTTTCGGGGCTCGTCCCACTCCACTTCCATTGCCTCCACATTTGGCAAAGAGTGAACATCAGAGTCCACCGATGAAGGTATTACACACGTTTGAAAACCTTAAGAGTAAATCTAAAGTACTATATCATTCTAAAGAGCTTTCTATTTCGTATACACTAAACCCTTAAAAAGATCACTAATCCAACGAGTTTCAGACTTGCCAATCGTGCTTCCAACAAATCCACCGAAATGCTCCGATTTGCCCGATGTGCAAGAGCAAAAGTCGCTCGAAAAACCCAAAGAAACCGAAGAAAAAGGATTAGTCAATCGTTTTTTTGTGTAAATAATTAATTATGCAACAATCTAAATAAATCAATTTCTATTCAATATGAATTTACACAAAAAAAAATTAAAAATTAGCTTTTAATCGTCAAATAAAAAAATGATGGGTTGGCGAGAAATCATTCATTTCGTCGGGGTAGGCTTAATTTCCGCCATTTTATTACGCAGGGTCTTTTGCGCAACAAGTAGGCCAATCTTTATGATTTTGGTGTCATTTTGTAGGTCTCAATAAGTGCAACAAAATGACACTAAAATCATAAAGATTGTGGGTACTAATGTACCTATGGGGGGCTACTTTTTTTTTGCTCCAAAATCACTTTATTAGAAAGTTTATTAGAAACCACTTGCACCGATTCCAAATTTGATAAAATTTTTATAGGTTTTTAATTGAGCTCCTAGTTTTTAGAATAAACGAATATGTCTACTTGGCGCTGTCTTGGCGCTGCTATCGGCGTCAAAAGTCGGCTCAGTCAAAAGCCTCTAATAAAGTGATTTTCCAGCAAAAAAAAAGTGACTGCCATAGGTGCATTAGTACTAGATTATGGCTATGAAACACTTGGAAGAAAGTTATGGTGAGGTGTGCAAACGTAGTTGCGCAAATGACCCTGTTGCACAGATAAAATGGCGGATTAGCCTACCCCATTTCGTCTATTCTGCTCTTGCAGCGACTTTGCCATGAATTTTTGGGTATTCTTTTGCTTTAGTCTCCCTCATTTTCATTTTAGTAGCACTTTGGCAACATTTCTAAAGGGTTTTAAATAAATTTTGCACTTTAAGCTGCATTCTTTGTTTTTTTTTAAGTACGATAACGAGTTGTGCAGCGTTTATCAGCAAAAAATTAGTAATTTGGTTTACTGCTTGTTCAGTCAGATCTTTGACACCTTTTCTCTAGTGTAAAGAACTTAATTTATAATTCAAAAGCTGATTGCCATGTCTTTTACATTCAAATTCTTGACAAATTGCGTTACTTTCAACGGTAAAATGCACTTTTAGTCTTTTAGTTTATTTTAGGTTAGTTTAGTTTAGGCACTTTTAGTTTAATGAGACGACAAAGAATAATGGGCAACCTGTTTAGCTACAATTAAGCCACCCATGTGATTCTTATCGTACATTTAATCCACTTGTTTATTTGGTTGTCTTTGTTTACCAAATAGGACAATATTTCTTTAGCGGTTCCTGCAATGGACGAGCGTGCTTTGTGTACTCGGCGTGAATATGGAAGATGCTATTACTATATCCTGACGTATAGATGAGCGCACAAATGAGGTTCGTTTTTATTTTTTTCGTAGCTACCCGGCTACCCATTTATTTATTATTTTTATTGACTTTATTTATTTATTAACTGCTAGTTGATCTTGTTTTGATTATATCTATTCCAAAGCCTTTTCTTTAGAGATGGATTCTCAAATTCCACCTTGAAAACGTCACCGTCACGAGACGCAAATATCCCGAGAGAATTTGTAATGGCACGCAGGGCATGAGCATTGAGTTGGGATGTGTGTGTACGTTGTGTAGAAAACCAAAACTACCAAAGGCTCTAAATCGAAACCAAAAGACTTTGTAAGTTTTTTTGAACATTAATTTTTTGGAAACAATTAATTTCTTTTTTAGAGCATTGAGAAATCGACGACGCTCAGAACGCAAACGGGAGTGACTGCAGCTTAAACGATCAAGAAACGGGAAACTTGAAGAAAGAAAAAAAGCGACAAAATCTAACATTTGTGCAAATTTGATCTGTCTGGCCAATAAAATGTTGAACGATTTGTCTTTTTTATTTGTCGAAGCGTTTTGCACCAATAAAGACTTATTTCTAGTACAATACGAAGAATGATGATCTTTTGTATCTTCAATAGTACTTTTTAAGCTTTACCTATGTCAGTAAGACAAATAAGTTTAACTGTTTTATCTTCAATAGTTATTCTACTCGAAAAGTCTACATGTTTCAAGAAGCTTTCAAAAAAGTTCCTTCGATACTATCGACGTTTCGTCTTTCTGCTCTTTCTTCATTCATCGCCCCAGTTTCTTTAAGAGGGAGGAGTAAACCGTGTTAACCTTTTTATCCTCATTCTAAATTTTCATGCATTAAATTCAATTTAATGTCTTTTTATTTTCAGAAAAATGGAGATGAATGGTGCCAGCGATTCGGAAGCCTCCTTCAGCTATTCGTTCGATGATTTCCTTCATGGACACAAAGCTCAATTGGAGGCAGCCTCGGTCCCTATTCAACTTTGGCCGGCGCTCTTCGAGAAATTGATCAATTTGAAGTTTGATGCCGGAAATCATTTCCAAATCGTGAAATACGAAGAGGGAAAAGGGGTATTTGCCATTGATGACATCGATCATTTGAATGAGGAAAGCGTCTTTTTGATTGATCATGCTTGGACGTTCAGCCCATCACAGGCACGCAAATTCTTGGAAAATGTGCCCGGTTTGGTTGAGAGAATGGCGGCACTTTTTGGATCAGACAACACGCCTTGTGGATCGGAAGTGAGTGAAGAAAGTGATGAGGATGAGGTGATTTTCGAGAATGAAAAGAAAGAGCGAATCTCGGAGTGTGCCGATGTTAAGGAGATTGATGGCTCTTTCCCTAGACAAGACTCGGTTGATGCAAATCTCTGTCGTGGTGCGAATGATGACTTGCAAATTGATCGTTTGCTCAAAGAAATCTGGCGGTACGCGCATACATACACAATGCGCAAGAAGGAAATTGTTGATGAAGAAGGAATGCCTGTTTGGTATGTGATGGACGAGTTTGGAAGTCTCATCGGACACTCGGAGACGCCAAATTGCCGTGTTGTGCCTTTCTTCTTCACTCCTCACGAATGTGCCTATTCTTTGCTGTTTTTGACAAAAAGTCTTGAGAAAGAGGCTGAACTTTGTCGAGATTATGTTGATACAACGGTGCTCAAGAAGAACCCAAGCTGGAGGCACATTTTGATGTACCCATGGTTTGGCGGAGAATTTGATGAACCTTTGGAGAGATTGAAGCCGACAAAGGATTTCTTTCTTTCTGGACGAAAAATGGATGACTTGCCAAATGAGGAAGAAAAAACTCAATGCAGAAAAGTGGCTCGGAAAACGGGAGGCAAGCTCAAAGTCTATTCGGATTCGGCTCAAATGCTCAACAATCTTGACAAGGTTGAAGTGGAGTTGGTCGAGGATTGGCACGAAGCGGATGTGATTTGGATGAGCAAGCATTTTCACGATTACCGCAAACTCTGCACCGAAAATCCAAAAGCTTTGATCAACCAGTTTCCATATGAGTCGTGTTTGACGGTGAAAGATCTCTTGGCCGCCAATCTGCAAGCGGAAAATGGAGATCACGAGCACCCATGGTTTCAAACTTGCTTCAACCTCACAACCGAGCTTCCACTCTTCTGTAATTATTTCAAGGAACGCGAGATGAAAGGACTTGAGAATACGTGGATTGTTAAACCGTGGAACCTGGCTCGAGGTCTTGATATGCATGTCTCAAACGATTTGGCTCAGATCATTCGACTCATTGAGGCTGGCCCAAAGGTCGCTTGCAAATATATTGCAAATCCGGTGCTTTTCAAGCGACCCGACAATCAACATATGGTGAAATTTGATCTTCGCTTCATCGTTTTTGTAGAATCACTTCGACCTGTGAAAGCATACGTTTACAAGAAGTTTTGGACTCGTTTCGCTATCAATCAGTTCACGTTGACTCGTCTCGACGATCCGGAGACACATTTCACAGTGTTCAACTATGCCGACAAGAACAAGATTCTTCAGATGCAATGCGAGGAATTTGTGAAGCAGATTGAGAACACGCATAAACAGCTGAAATGGGTTGAGGTGGAGAAGAAGATCTATGAGTCGATTCGGGGACTACTTGAGGCTGCCAGCAAAGACGATCCGCCATGTGGAGTGGCCGAGAATCCACAATCGCGAGCCATGTACGGCGTTGATGTGATGCTTCAGTGGAACAATCGTGAGAAGACCGATTTGGGTGTGTCGATTCTTGAATGCAACTTTATGCCCGATTGTGAGCGAGCCTGTCTCTATTACGAGGACTTTGCTGACACCGTTTTCGAGACGCTTTTCTTGGGAAATATCAACTCGGAGAAAGTGATCACCATTTAAAGCTTTTCCGCTTCCATTCTTGTTACTTGTGTATTGTTTTTTCATTTTGTTTGTTTCATTGTACAAGTTGTTTTGATGAATACCGGTACTTTGTTGTTTCTAAATCAATCTCAATCGGCCGGTGTACCTTTGTTCTTTTTTCCTTTTCTCTTTCTTCTAATTTTCAGTAGAGTTTTAAATAAATAGATTATAGATGAGCCGACGCTGCGGGACGAGTGAAAGCCGAAGATGACAGTTGGAACGCATATCGCCGAGATTCTCCGCCAGGGTGTTTGGGCGTCGCTCACCGGTGGATGGTACTATGAGCCGGCTCACTCCGCTTTTTGCAATACGGTAAGTAAATCCCAGAAAGTGATTTGTTGTAATGTTGTAATATAAAGTTTGTAATGTAATCTCTATTTGGCAAATGATGCAAAAACGGCTAAAGTTTGAAGTAAATTGCGCAATTGAGCAATAAAATTGATTCTGCACTTATTGACAGAAAAAGTGCTTTCAAAGCTGACTAAACCTTTGACGAAAAAATGCAATTAATAAAATTTAGATCCATCTCTATCTATGGATAGTTCTACTTGTACTTCCGCTTCTACTAGGACTGATTTCAACGGGTAAAAGAATGAAATCGTGCCTAATAAAAGAATTTCCAGGAACTCTCTCAACCGGACTCTTGCTCACCTATGTTGCTTTTATTTGCTTTTTGTTCATAGTCATTAAGCTGATTGTTGCCTACTTGCATCGGGTATTCGACACCACCGAACCGGTCATTGTCACAAAGAAAGCGGAAGAGGTTTGAAGGTAAATTTATCTGAAAAAGCGGAATTTAGAAGCTACCCTCAAGTGAACGGTTGTCGTCAACAGCCGCTGTGCAGGGTTCTCGAAATGGAGATCAGCAAAGTTTTGAGATGGTCGAGATGACCGAAATTCGGACTGCGTCATCATCCCCTAGACCCGGTAGGTTACAAGAAATTTCAGGAACAAGATTACAAGGTTACAATGAAACACTGCCAATTCCAGAGTCTCGACGCCGCGTCTCCGAAGTTAGCTCTCGATCGGGTGATGGCGGAGCTCGACGGAGAAATCATCGAGTCCGAATCATTCACACCGAACCCGATCCCGGACTGCACCATGTTGATGTGAATGTGCATGTGGTAAGATAAGACTCAAATGATCAAGCAATAACTTGGCATCCAGGATACTCCACTTGAAAGCGTTGAGCCAAATGTGGACGATAGTGAGCTAGCGGTGGTGACCGAGGTTAGAGAAAAGGTGGAACTGATTAATTGAAATCTTAGGCTGATCCCGAATCAGAGCAACTACCTCGGGAAGACTCGGCGCTGCTACCAAAGAAGAAACGTTTCTCGAAAAGAGCTTCCTCGTCGCTAGAAGATTTACGCGCGAATCGATTGACGAGAAAAATGAGCGAACCGGTCTTTGCTGCTTATTTGTGAGTTTTCGTTCAACTTGGAGAAACTTATCAAAAAGTTGGATTTCAAGCTCTCCAAGGTTAACATAAATGCAAATTTTAGAATGGAAGTCGATCGTCGCAATTCGGACGGCACGACGACGATGAGCTCGGTGAGACGCGTGGCCTCGACGGCGGCCAGTGCGAACACAACTGGAGGCAGTATGCTCTCACAGCACACACTCGCTCAATGCAAACATGTATATTACAAGAATAATTTCTCATTTTATTCTCTTTACAGAACACCCATAAATCGTATCCGACAAAAATGTCCAGCACCGATGATTTCCTTAACAAGGGAACGCTGAAGAAGAGTGAGGCTCGCGCGGACAGCAGCTCGACATCGATTAAATGTAAAAAGATTGGGAAATTGAAGAAAAAAAAAAGATTTTTAGTTGAATTCCCGACAAAAGAATTGGAAGAGGAACAACAGGAGACGGGAAAAGTTGAAGATGAGGAGAGGATGAGAGAAGTCGAGGCGGATTTGGAGGTGGAAAGAACGAATCAAATGATACAGGTTTGGAAGGGAAATCACTGCTGCCTCAATAGCTGCTACGTTTTTTTAAAATGAAGCTAGATATTCAGTGTACTTCCAGTATACTGTAGTGCAATTTAATAGACAAAGCTTACTGTAAGAATTAGTGCTGAATAGAAAAGGATACTGTGGAATCTTTGTGTCTACTTTTCAATGGATAGAATTTGCAGCCAGAGCCCTCACAAAGTGTCCCGATCATCGATGAACCCGATGATGAAAGTGAAGATGAAGAAGAAGAAGAAGAAGAACATGAGGAAGATGAACCACAACCATCAACATCTAAAGTTGTCGAGGTGATTAATGGGAAATTTAGTACAAAAATCAGCTTTAGATGCCACCTGGGACAGCTCCGACGTCAGCTTGGACACCGGTTGTCGTCTCGTTTGCCCCGTCGTCGGACTCGGATCGACCGACCGCGTCATTGCATCGTGCAAAAGAACGAATCGCTCAACAGGATGATTTACCCGGTAAGTGGTGAAACTTTTTCGTTAAAACTGTCAAAAAAGCTATATAGATACTATAGATCTAGGATTTCAAATTACATTCAGTCTTACTGATTGGATATTGTAGCGAGACAAGGGTCTAGGATTTTACTGTAACTTTGAACGTTACTTGTCTGCTGTCTCAAGCATGACACAAAGCCAAGTGAAGATCTAAAAAAGAAGATGATTACTATGAGATCCTTAGGCACTTCATCTGATGGGACAGCTGATCTGAAGAATGAAATCACTCGTTTTCTTGAGGATCTCATTGATAAACACCCGGAAACACTTGATGCCATTGAAAGTGTTCGGCAAAGCAGGTTGGTTTGATGAATTTTGACACACTATTTGTGCTGCTCATTTGTCGCTCTGATTTTCAATAGGTGTACAACGGAAAAACAAGTTTTAACCATTTTAATGGCTACTTTTTCATGATTTCCTACACGAAGGTAGATTTTTTCAAGCTCTATCTTTTGGTCCCCGAAAAAAAGTAGCCGTTGAAATAGTCAAATCTCGTTTTGTCCGTTGTATACCCATTGACAATCGGACTGAAAATGGACAGGTCACACAGTAAGGAATAAAAATACCACTTTATTAAGTCAAAAGTATTTAGGCTAAGCCGGAATCGTCAAGTTCCCTCGCGGAGTCACACCACTCATCCACATGTGGCACGGTGGAGCGGGTGAGTAAATTTCTATGGAAACGTAGAAGGAATTTGGATTTTCAAAGTGCCTTTGTAACATATAACAAATATTTCTTAAAATTCTAGATCACGGAGGGCACAACAAACGGCGGCAATGTGCGCTCTGTCGGACTTGGCGCTTCGTGATGGAACGCATATAGCGAGCGGTCATGAGGATACGACACAAGGAGCCGTAAGTCACTGAGTTGTTCCTCTCAAGGAAAGCATTTCCTAAAACTTTTTCACTTTCTCGACTATCGTAATCTTGTCTCTATCTCTTATCAAATCTATCCACTTTTTATTTCTTTCGATATCCTTTGTGAACCCTCACAGAATCAGATCAAAAATGAATAGATTGAATAAAAATAGAAAAGATTATGGTAGTGGAGAAAGTTGACACGCTTTAGAAAACAATGCATCACTTGTATGAGTCTTCAAAACCGAAACCCATTTCAGATTCATTCTTTCCAAGATGAGGACGGGAATTGGTGGACGTACGCTTTTGATGAGAATGGTAGGGAAAAATTCGAATTTTTAGCGCACTATCTATTGCCCAATTTTCTGTAGAGTAAATTTCACGATGCACAATTTCTTTTGCATATTCTAGGTGTTGGAACAGCGCAGGCTCTCGGCTCGGGTGCAGCTCTGATGGACTTGATCGGCTCAGCCACAACGGCGCCCGTGCCCAATAAACGACTCGAGGTATAGAAAGAAAATCTAGTTTTTATAAAAATAAACTATTTTAATAACTGAATATCTTTAAATATATGACTGGATCAATTCAGATTTTGATGGATTTTATCTGTCTTATATTAGGTTGATGCATAAGTCTTTTTGTTCCTTTTCGTCTGCCGTTTCAAGCCAACAAATGCACCAATTAAACTACGGTTGATTTCATTAGAAAAACCAATTATTTTTCTGCAAAATAACATTAAAACGGGTTTAAAAATATTTAATGCCTGGATTTTCTTGAGAGTATGAAGTCGGGTAGTCAAAAAGGGCTAACTCGATGATGCGGTTTAGACACCTTAGCTAAAGAAAACCTATCTTCGTGTCAATAGATAAAAGATAGAGAAAAAAAACGTTTGATATTTTGCCAAAATTTCAGAGAAATTCATTCAGCCAATTTTTCCGTAGAGTTTTTTATAGATTTTTACGAAAAAGGCGTTTTTCACTCTCGAATTTGCTTGAAAGTGAACCGAAATTCATTTAAAAAGATGCAAATTGAACAAAAAAACACTTTTTTTTAATAGAGCAAACTATAGATTAATTCGTGAATTTGTTACTTTTTAACAGAAGTACGAAAAAAACGAAAGACTTATGCATCAACCTATTAATTAAAGATCGAATACGATTCTAAATGAATAATTTGATCATTCATTACTTTTCTAGATTTGGAATCATGATTTGAATATATAAAAATATAGCTTTTTATAAATAATGAGAACTTTTAGGCTTTGCACGAGTCTCCGTTGAACTCATCGGAAGAGGAGGAGCATCACGATGTCGAGTCGGCTGAAACAGGAACAGCTAGAAAGAGTACCGATGGGACATCCAGATCGACAACACATCGATTCAGGTTCTATTTAAGGGTCAAAAGTTAAAGAAGTGGTGAAATTTAAAGCCAAATCTCCACTGGATTCTAAACCGTCGATAATCTACTATATACTCAAAGCTTGCTTTTGAAAGTGCGCTGTTTTAACTCTATCTGCGCTTTCTTTTTATCGCGTTTTGATGATTCAACAAAGAGAAATATTGGTTTAGATCAAAAAAGCAAAAAGAAAAGAAATTCTTTCTAATAAAAACACTTTTTTTTAAAGCATTTATGGTCCACGATTATTCACGATTTAGCAAAAAAGTCTGTTTCTGTCTCTGTTTGAAAATGGATGCAGAAATTCTAGCTGAATGACCACAGCTAAATCCTTTCACACTTACTTTAACAAGTTTCAATGGAGATTGACCCTTAAATTTCATACCCTCCTTTTAAAGCTTTATCTAGTTATTAAATCTTTACTTTACTCCAGACCAACCACACGCTCCCGGGCCGCCTCCTCATCATCAAATGACAGTCAAGTTAGTGACAAGAAATATAAGAAATTCTATAGATTTTAACAATGAAAACTTTTTGATTTAACAGTTTTAGATATCACTTTAATATTGATTTTGATAAATTTTCCAAATTTTCTATTAGGTTTACATTGGACCGATCCCGTCAAATGTCTTTCATGCACCGACACAATCAGTGGCCACCAGAAGCTCGAGTCAACCCAGGTACACGAATAAAAGTAGTTTAACTGAATCTCGTAAAAGAGGACTGAAGATTTTTGTTCTCGGAATGATACAAGATGAACTTTACAACATTTTGTCGTCATTTTCAGTTGTTAGACTGAGTTGTTAAACAATGCTGGGCTTTTGGCTGTCAAGTGAAGCTCAAGCTAGTCAAATTTACGCTCAAACCTACTTCAGAAGTGCAACCAGCTCTTTACAGATCCGCACAAAGCAGTCAATCCCATGTGATCTCAATGGCCGCCTCGCGACTCCGATCCGCTTTTCATGGTGATCGAGATAGAGAGAGACGAGAAGAAAGACACGAAAGGGAGAGATCTGAAGCACATCGGTTTGTGTGAAGAGGAATCTAATACTGAAATATAGACATGGACACTAGAAATGCGATCCGATTAGCTCCGCCCACTTTCGGTTTTTTGCCATTGGCAAAATGCGTTTTTCTCAGTTTTCCCTAAACTAATTCTAAAACTTTTAGTATCATTTGATAGCAAAAAAAATTAGCTATCGAATGATAGCAAATATGTAAATTTATTCGACACGAATAATGAATTATAACACAACGGAGGAGATTTTTCCTTCTAATTACCCATATTGTCTAAATGTTGTTAAGAAAAAACCCATAATAATGGGAAAAAGAACTAAAAATATGTCTAAATTGCAAAAAGAAACAGAAAAAAAGGTTAGGCGACTTTGGACATATTTGTTACCATTCGATAGCTAATTTTTTTCCTATCAAATGATACTAAAATTTTTAGA
This sequence comes from Mesorhabditis belari, assembly GCA_958450365.1. NCBI lineage: Eukaryota > Metazoa > Nematoda > Chromadorea > Rhabditida > Rhabditidae > Mesorhabditis > Mesorhabditis belari. The sequence goes on from CAUEEP010000923.1 coordinate 1,567,828, forward strand.
ATTGCTTTAGGGAAAGCTGAGAAAAACGCATTTTGCTAACGGCAAAAAGGCAAAAGTGGGCGGGGCATGTCCATTGGGCACTACAAACGCTTCTAACTTGCTTCAAATCTATCGGATTGACATGATCTATCGCTCAAGAAAATAGAGAATCTCAAGAGCTTTCGAATGAACTAAATCACACCGAAAGATGTCAATGCTAAAGAAAGTTACAGTGGTTTGTAGTCGTGAAAAAGTTGTTGTGATACTGAAATTTAGCTAACGACTGCAATTTTCAGAGAGCAACTCGTCGATCGACCCTTCGGATTGCAAAGAGATGACATGTACGGACGGGGAGCTGATCGTGTCATTTTTGATATTAATGTAAGAATTGTGAATGTTAATAAGTAAATAAATAAAACCCAATTCCAGCAACGTCTCCGCCAATTGAGTCGACTCGATTCCACTCATTCAGCCGGTTCAGCATCCTCTCGTTTTCGTTTCTTAGCCGATCTTGGCCTAGCCGGTCCACATATGAACATTCCGTCACACTCGTTGCCCCTTGATTCGGCTCATTTTTTAACAAGTAAGAAAAAGAAAATCGTATGATTACATAGTATTCTATATCTCTAATATAGAAATATATCTCTAATATATCTTCTATATCTTGATCCACCTTTTCCAGGCCACATTCGCCGAGCCTCTTCCGCGAAAAAAGCCTACTACTATCAGTTGAAATTACTACCAAAATCGGAGAGATCATTCCGCTTAAAGGTGAGTTTAAAATTATAAATTATCGACTAGTTAAGAATGTAGATTACAAATGTAGAGTCAAATTTCTTACAGCTTGATCGAATCTCTGTCTCGAATCTCTTCGATCGTCCACGCTCGATTTCGTCGGCGATTCTCGACATCATGCTGGCCGTCATTGTCTCTCTGCTCGCCACTGTTGTTATCTCAAAAGTAGGAATTGAATTTAAATGCTGAGTGGCTCATTTAGAGCTGTTCCTAGGCTCAATTTTCAAGCCAAAATCAATTTTTTTAGACTAAATCCAGCAGTAAGGTTGAAATTTCAGTCCAGTGCTAATTGAAAAGCCATTGGCTTTGGCTTTGGCTTGGAGGGCTAGCCATAGCTTTTGTCTTTTTAGAGCAGCTTTGGGCAAGAGATTGAAAAAGTTATGCAATCCTTGTCTGAAGCCAATTCCATATCAATTGAGAAAATCACTAGAATAGATTCAAACGTTAGTAGCTGGTTCTTTAGAAGTATCTATATTCTGATTTATAAATCTGATTCATTCTTGATGAGGGTGTTTTTTTTTTTTTTTTTTTGCTTTATCAAGCGGTTTAGAATTGATATTTAAAATATGCCTAAGAAGAAGTTTTTGCTGTAACAACTAGATCAGTACAGTCTACTGTATCAGCTGTCAATCTACTGTTTAGCCTGGCCTGGGCTTAGTCCGGGAAATTTTATGAGCCAGTCCACGGCCAGGCTATACTCTAAAAACTACAGTAACCCAATTCAATTATGAACGGGTTATTGTAGCACATATACAATTCAGTTCAATTACCTACGGGTTACTGTAGTATATCTATCTATTCTGGCCGTCAATTGCTTATGAAGGGCCAGCTCTAGTGTACGGATTACTGTAGTATGCTAGTATGCTTGACTTTGTCAAATATCCAACTATATACGGGTTACTGTAGCAAATCCAACCTTTATTCAATATAGAGAGACAAAAAATGTTTTCATCCATTTCCAGGCCATCTACCATGACATTTCGCTGGTCGCCTTCGCCTTCGTGGTGGCCGGAGCTCATGTGAGTCCTAGTATTATAAATATACAAATTTCTTATAGATTTAGATAAAATTTAACAATTAGGCAAAGCTTATAAGTATTAGAATCCTATTTGCGTGCGGTTTAAAGGGACTGACGCGAAAGCGGCGTGGTGCACTTTCTTAAGCGTGGATACGCTACCGTACCTCGTACAAAAATTCCTCTTTTGCCATTGTTTTCATTTTTCGGCATTCCGTGGTGGAATCGTTGTCTGGCTTTTATGCCGAGTCCCGCTAAGTTTTCTTCTCCCTTCGTTAAATTTGTTATGTTCTTGTGGCGCGTTTTTGAAGTACTCCCTCTCCCCATTTGTTCGTTCTCTTCCTTTTATATTGTTCCGCTCATGTTTCCTAGTTAAATTTCTAAAATGGTTCTGTTTCGTTTCTCTCGACTCCCTTCTACTCCATTGTCTTTGAAACTTTTTGTACGGGCCATATAAACTTAACTTAACCAATTCCTTTTAACTAAAACGCAAATCTAAATAGCCACGATGCGATCTTCTTGTTACTTCGTTCTTGGGTTTCGTGTCAAATTATTTTAAAGATGGGTAAATCTGTGGTGGTAAATCTAAAGGTTTTGGGTAAGGGTTAGTTCTAGCTAGATACTTAGGTTAGTTCTAGCTAGATAGTTACTAGCTAGAAAATACTTATTAGAAAATATGCTAAATCTAGTTTTCAGTTTTCTTTGCTCAAAAGCGTTCAACCGGACGCCGCTTCGCCGATTCACGGGTTCAATTGGCTGGTCGCTTACAGGTGAATGATTTTAGAAATGTTATTAGAATTAACCATTATTTGATATAATATTATAATTATCTAATATATTATAATTATCTATATCTAAATACAAATTTTTCCAGTCGTCCAATCTATTTTTGCATACTTTGCGCTATTTTGCTGTGGTTGGACTTGGCGGCTGGAGAGACGAGAAACGAGGAAATCCCGTGGAATTGGAATCTTTATAGGTAGATATTTTTTTTAACTAATAGATTTTAAGGTAAAAATGTATTTGAGTTGATATATTTAATAAAATTCTCCATTTTTTAGATGGCCAACAACGAGCGCCGGTTTGTTGGTGTCGATTCGAGACCTTGTCGCTACAGTAATCCTGCTTCTACCAATCGCCTTCACTTTTGGATGGTTGCCACAAGTTTGTTTTGATTTTATTAGCTGAATGCTTTTAGACTTGCTATAGAAAGGCTTACGATAAGTTTTTATTGCAAATTGGAGGCGTTTTGTACTAACTATAAGCCTGGGATGGCTCTCTTGACAAAATTGCTTTCTAAAGCGTATCAACTTTCGGAAGGTTACAGTAATCTTGTTCCTTTTTATTCAATCTAAGACAACATCGCCCGCTAGACAACCTGCTAAGACAATTCTTTTCTTCTAACCAGCTTTCTAAAACGTGTCCTCTTTCTTTTTCAACCGTAATCTTGTCTCTAGTTTTTATCTAATCAATCTACTTTTTATATCTTTCGATATCCTTTGTAAACTTTTAAAGAATTAGAAAAAAATTAGATAGATTAGATAAAACTAGGGAAAAGATTACGGTAATCGTTGTCATTTTTTAGAAACTCATTTAAGAGAAGCTCTCTTTGCCTATTTTTTTTAAGATTTTGATGCGATCAGTTATCAAGAAAGCTACAATAATAGTGATATAATATGTAAATAATATAATCTGATATGCAAATAGTGATATAATATGCATACACAGGAATAACCCCTGAAACTTTCCAGGTGAACACTCTCACTTTGCACATTCTCGAGCAAGTGCAAATGCATGTATTCGGCGGCACGGCTTGCACATCGGTCACCTCGGCGCTCATCCAGATCTCTCTATCGTTGATCATTTGGGCTTTACTTTCTGTGGGAACTTATTTTGCGAGACAGGTGAGTGAAGTTTCAGAAAATTGTTACATTACTGTAATCCTTTTCCAGCACGATTCAAACTCCACCCAAACAATCGTTTTCTCGGCTCTCTCCTCGGCCACTGTTGCACTCAGTTTTTTGCTTAGTCGGTAAGAAATTTCCGTATTTGTTTTTATACTTTCCTAAATTTTAAACTCTGCTCTTCTTACTTGAACCATTTTCTTAAAGATGCGCTTAAGAAAAAGCTACAGTAATATGCATTGTTACATCTAAATCAATCGAGAACTTCTCTTACGGTAGCTTTCTCTGGGGAGCATTTTTTAGGAAATGTTTCCTTAAGAAACAGTGCTTTTCAATGCTTAGCCCTTGTAAATATCCAATTTCAGTCTCCCATCAAACCCACAATTTCTTTTGCTTGCCTTGTCGCCGTTGAGGTGCAAATTGCCGAATGGAAATGGGAATGCTAGGGAAAATCATGGAGATGAGGAAAGCTTAGATTCGGGAACACGGTTGTTGTGTACGTCGAAGCCGAAAAGAGAGGAACCAGCGAGAGAGGCGATACGTGAGTTTTATGAAATAGAAATTTGCCAAAGTCTGGTTCAAGAGGATTGACAAGGCTAGGCCTGGGCCCAATACATTAAAGATAAACATAGGTTTAGCTAAACTGGCTCAAGGGCCAGACATGAGTCTGGAGGGTGGCTCAACTCCGGTCTGGTCTGAGCTTAAAAGTGGAGGCTGACTTGATTTTACTAGGCCAGGCCAGACTAGGCTCAAGATCCCGGCCTGGCTTTGCTGCAGACCTGACCCTGGGCTCACCCAAAAGCCAGGCTTGAGCCTAGCTCTGACCTTGCCTTAGCCCGGGCTTAAACTCTGCTGTAAGCTGCTTGCTGCTCGTTGACTCTAAAATATTTAGGCGATGAATGGACGGGTGCCTCATCGACTTGTACCCCATCAACTCCACAAGATCCACTGCCGAAACTTCTCTCACAAACTCTCTCCTTGCGTACACGTCATGATCTCCTTTTCGCTCTTCTCACATCACTTTTCGTCTTCGCGCTCCACTCCACATCGCTGTTTACGGCTACGAAACCGTATTTCACGGTGAGTCTTATCATCTGTATGTATATCATCTTCGTTTTCTTCGCCGATTTCTTGTTCTGAAATTTTGTCTACAAGCTGAAAATGCCGATTTCTATCTGTAGACAAAATTTCAGAGCAATCGGCCTAGAAATGACCGAGAAAACGAAGGTGGAATTAGGTTTGGGTTGAAATTTTCCTATGTCTAGTATGTAAGTTATCCATCTTTCTAGATCTCGATCACTTGTGTGGCGATTTTCGTTGGCTCTTTCAATCACTATCTCTACATGCAATTACGCATTCACAATCCGTGGAAATTGGTTTGTTTGGGAAAAAGGAGAGGAGGATTAAAATGTTGATAACATTGGTATGGGTGTTGTCAACCCTACAACCATTCTTTGTTGGATAACACTAAAAAAAATTGGAAAATCAAATAAAAGATAGATATTTTATAGCTGTTAGCAAAAAACTGTACTTGCGTTTCTGAGGATTTGATAGGTTGGTACTGGTTGAAACTTGACTTGCCTGACTTGGTCCTGAAACATAAGCTCTGAGCTCATAACCTTTGAGTTCTCTAGTGAGTCTTGAGCTGACAGACAAGTCTTAAGTATAGTAAAATATCCACTTTATAGAATAGCAAAGAAATCCACATTCAAGGTTGCGAAACCGATCCTCCGCTCGGCCGAATTCGGGCAATTCGAGAGCACCGAGATGGCCCGATTGATGTGGTTTGAGGTGATACACGTGTGGGCGGGCGCGCTAGAGAGAAATGTGGTGAGTGGGATTGGAAAAAGGAACACCATCAAGACTATATTGTATACAAGAATACCTAAAAGTGTTTCGTTTTTAGATTTACCCACTTTTGGTGGTGGGAACGATGACGGAATTCGGTTGGCGCCTGCCCTATCCCGTGCTCTTCCTGCCCCTTTTTGCCATCAAAATTCTCAGGTACTGTAAGAAAATAGAAAGGTAAATATAAATATAAATGTAAATTTTTCCTCGTATCAACTTATAAGTGCAAATTACAGGACTGGCTACTCGGCCCCTCAATCCTTGTTCGTCCCATTGGCGCTCTCTTTTCTCCTAACCCGTTTCGATTGGGTCTTCACGGCGCCAATTCCCTTGTTCACAAATATGGTATTAAATATAGATTTTATTCAGATATGATTATCATTTAGACCTCATCAATCGATCTCTTCCCGATAATGCTTTATTTCCTCGTGTTGATCTATCCGAAATGGTTGGAGTTGTACCTGAAGTTGTCCTTTGTGCTCGCCTATGTGGCTCCATGGCAGATCAGGTGAAAATAAAGGTTACGATAATATGGACGGCTTTTTTTTTACTGTGACTATTACCGTATTTCCAGTTGGGGCTCCGCTTTCCACGCTTTCGCTCAGCCGTTCTCCGTGCCGCATTCGGGTCTCGTTTGTGTGCAAACGATTCTCTCGTCGATCATCTCAGCTCCACTAAATCCATTTCTCGGTTCTTCTTTCTTTCTCACTTCATATGTGCGACCGGTGAAATTCTGGGAAAGAGATTACAACACAAAGAGATCCGATGCAAGCAATACGAGGCTAGCCGCGCAAATCGATCGCGGACCGATGATGGGTGAGTTGAAGGAGTTGAAGGAGTTGAAGGAGTTGAAAGTGTTGAAAGTGGGAAGTTTGTCGTTAGCTGAATATCTAGTGAGTTCTTGAAAAACGAAAGCTTTCTATTTTCAGATGACTCAAATTTGAACGCTGTCTTCTATGAGCATCTCACTCGATCATTGCAAGCGAGTCTCGCCGGGGATATCCGATTGGGGAGATGGGCGAGTACCGTACACCCGGGAGATTGTTTCATCTTGGCGAGGTTGGTTTAGGCAAGGCAAGCCAAGGTTTTTATTAGACTAGACATGAGTTTTTCGACTTCTATTGGGGAGATTTATTTCAACAGAGTTTTAAAAAAATAACTTTCAGCTTCTATTTGAACTGCTTGGTGCACATCATCGAGGTTGGCAACGGTTTTGTGACTTTCCAATTGAGAGGACTCGAGTTTCGGGGCACGTATTGTCATCAGAGAGAGGTGAGTGAAAGGAGAGAATTGTTTGATATATGATTAACTAATAATATTATAGTATTATCCAATACATTTTACCATAGGTGGAAGCGATCAGCGAGGATTCATCCGAGGGAACGGGTTGTTGTTGCTGTTCGCCGGGTTCTCTTCCCGGTTTCCTTTCGCTGAACACTGCGTGGACGCTGAGGTACGGTAGTACATAGTACAGCTAAAAAGCTTTAATACTTTTAAATCTAAATAAATTTAGATGGCTTGCCTGGGAGGTCACTTCATCAAAGTACATCATTGACGGCTACTCGATCACCGACAACTCGGCTGTGAACTTGTTGCAGGTAGGGTGCTTTGTAGTAGTTCAAAATTTATATTGATAATATTTTCAGGTCCACGAGCTTCGTCGTCTCTTGGTGACCCTTTACGTGAAGTGCATTGTCTACTTCTCTTTGAAATCTCCCCGTTTGAGTTCATGGCTGGCAAATGAGACGATTCAAGCAGCTCTTCATCCGATTGAGTCAAATCCTCGATACGTCGATGTTGATCATATGTTCTGTTCGGCGAATGATGAGGACTATGATGTCAATAATATGGTTCGTTTGAGAGATTCAATTTGAGATCAGCTTAGTGGATAATGGTACTGTACTGTTACAGTATCTTGTCTCTTACAGTATACTGAAATATAGATAAATTTTTATCTAATAAAGATATTCAATCAACTAATTACTATAATTTCTAGGGAATCTCTCGTCAATCCTTTTCCGATCTCTACTCACCGTGGATCGATTTCTGTTTGAAGAAAAGAGTTGAAGCTGAAAGGTGAGCAAACTCCTTTTAAAAATCTCAAGAGACGTATTTCAAAAATTGCTAATAGATATAAAGTCGTCTAGTTTAACAATGAATTGATTGAAATTCGTTTAGTGATGGTATTTGCAATGATATTTCGGTGCTTCCTCTCTGTTTTGCCCTTTCACTTCTTGGGAGAAGAGCTCTTGGAGCGGCTGCTTACAATCGACACTCGAATGCCGCTGAATCGTTCCTTTATGGGCTACACGCGCTTTTCAAGGGAGATTTCAGGTTTGTTCGAAATTGAATGCATTAACTGAATATTCTGATAGTTAATTTTATTTCATTTACAGAGTCACTTGTCAACGAGACGAATGGGTTTTTGCTGATGTCGAATTGCTGAGATGTGTGATTGCGCCAGCTGTGAGAATGGCACTGAAATTGCATCAGGTGAATAAACAGTAAGAATTAGTGCAAAGAAAAGCAGCAGTTTTTTTTTTCTGAAACATATATATCAAATTCTAGGACCATTTCGCGGCGGCCGACGATTTCGACGATGGCGATGGGATGTTCACATTGATGTCCCAACACGAAAGACATCTCTTCATTTCGCATGAACACGATCCAGGATGGAGACAAGCGATCCTTGCAAATACTCCGTCACTTCTCGCGTTGAGACATATTTATGATGATGGACAGGATGACTACAAGATCATTATGTTGAATAAGATGCATTTAAATATGAGGTTAGTGTCATAGACGACCTCATATCCCATTTGATCTCACTTGTCCATCACAGCGTACTTTTGACTCGAACAAACTCTTTCTGGTGTATCATTTCTCCAAGAAAATTGATTTATTACCTGTTTGTTTGAAAATGAAAGATTCAGTGCACCAGAAAGGGTGCGTTTCCGTATGTTGAACACAAAGTACACCTTGTAAGCTCTGTTCTGACAAGAAAAAAACTTTATCAACTTGCTGCAAATAGATTATGATGTGTACAGTAGCTAAATTTCTACAAAATTCCATTTACAGAGTGATCAAGCTGAATCGTGAATGCGTTCGCGCTTTCTGGGCAGGCCAACAGCAAGAGCTGATCTTTTTGAGGAATCGAAATCCTGAACGAGGATCGATCCAAAATGCGAGACAAGTGTTAAGGTAAAGGAAAAGGAAAAAGATTTTCCCAAGTTTACTTATCGGATATCAAAAACTACGTTTTAATCCAAACAATGAGAATCAAAATTTTGATAAATTACAACAGAATCGACACGACACGGCAGATCTCTAGATTTTTCAATAATTATTTCAATTTTCAGGAACATGATCAACTCATCAGCCGATCAACCGGTTGGATATCCGATCTACGTCTCTCCACTAACCACATCATTCGTTGAGACTCATCCACAGATTCGACAAGTGCAAGGACCACCGTTAACTGTTCAGGTGAGCAATGAGCTAGTTTCAATTGGGGACCAGCTGCTTTTTAAATAGTTCTCTACTGTATTACGGCTAAAGATGCGCCAAACGGCTTCCCAAACTAGTTGAATGGTTACTGATATCTATCATTTTTTCTCAAATATCTATCATTTTCATTTCCAGGGCATCAGCTCATTCCTTGGACGCCTCTGGGAGGGTTTACGGTCTCACTTTGGCACGAGTGGCTCCTCATCGCTGGCTCCCGCTCAATCGTGTGGTGGAACGAGTGGGCCGGCGCCCGTTGGTCCGCATGGTAAGGAGATTGAAGATGATAATTGTAACTGTAAAGTACTGTAAAAGTAATAGTAAAAGAATAAGATAAATGATTATTTGGTTATTAATTATTAATTACCAGTGATATTCATAGTAAACGCATGATCAATTGCAGCTCCTCCACCCTCATCAGCTCCATCACTTCGCCCATTGAATCTCTCACAAAGGGATAGCGGGGATCAAGATCGACTCAGCTCGGGGAGTAGTCAGGTAAGAAAAAGGAAAATTTGTAGTTAATATGGAAATGAGTTATACTAGGATAAAGTAATTTAGTCATAAAGTACGATGAATAGTAGTAAGGGTAACTGGATGCATTTTAGCCTGAACAATCCGTTGTTTCAATGTGTGCTGATGGGAGTGCAAAAGTAAGTTTGGCGAGGAGTCGAACGGCTTCATCACCGCCGCTTTCTTCGTTAAAAAATTCAAATGACGCGGCTGCTAAATTAGCAGGAACAAGGGTAAATAAATGAATAGAAATACTTGAAATATACTTTATTTCGAATAATAAATACCGTAAAATACTCTAATAGAATTCCCATAATAACTAAAAGTTAAACTACGTGACTTTACGAAGAGGTGGTGTGGTCTATTAGAGTATTTATTTTATAAACCATTCTATGGTACTAAAATTTTTTAGGGTCATGGTGGAGAAAGTCCTGAAGGAAATGAGTCGGATGCGAGCGATGCAGAAGAGGACACTGCTTTATATGTGGAGATTGTGAATTCCGAAGAAGTAGGAGGATTTTTTTTTGAAAGTTAATTTAAATATTTTTGATTTAGATTTTTAAATGCTTGAATGAGCCACTGAAAGCAACGGGAGAACCGCTGGTGTTTTGGCCGAAAGAAGCGTGGAGATTGGTGGGCGGGAGAGCGTGTTGGGTAGCGATGCCGAGTGAGGGAATGGCTGGCAGGGTAAGTGAAGCAGATTATCGCATTCTTGCCAAGGAAGCAGATCATCGCATTCTTGCCAAGCAAATCTTGGTTCTAATTTTTGTAGACTCAATCAAATGAATAGCTCCAATCGATTCGCTGACCCGGAACAAATTTATAGCTGAATATCTTTTTTACCATCTATAAAGCAAAAGAAGCGCTATGTGAATGACTGGACGGGTGTTCTTTGTGCGGTCGTGTAATCGCTCGCAACCTGGCATTCCCTTCGGTATAAAGTGCTTCCCTTTTCGAATCCGTAAAAAGCTTTAAAGCAAATTTTTAATACCTTAAATTTGGCTGTATTTTTGTGACAAATTCTATACCCGGCTCAACTAGAGTTTTTAAAAGACTTTTGTTATTTGTTTCGTAGAAAGTTCTCGATAACTTTTTACTAGTTTTCAAGAGGAGATTCAGAGCTATCGAATCACTATAATAGTTTGGATTATTTTTGAATTTACACCAAATTATCAGTGAAACATTTAACGACTACGCGACTGTACGCAAAAAATGCTGTGAAGGTGTTAAGTGTGAATCAAGAACAGATTGATTGAACAGATCAAACAGATTAAACAGATCAAACAGATCAAACAGATCAAACAGATCAAACAGATTAAACAGATTAAACAGATTAAACAGACCAAGAATTGCTCAACAGATTGAATATTTTCATGTCTTTCAATCAATTGTTTCTGTTTTCTGTTATACTTTGATTTCCAGGTAGTTCACTCGTGGCTTCCCAATCATCCGCAACGTGCTCTTCGTTCGCATATCGGAGACACGATTCATTTGGTTTCTCTCTTCGAAATGCCATCTGCTGTCGTGCCCATCAGTGAAAGAGGAATACGAGTGTTGACGAAAGGTGAAGCTATTATGAGGGCAAGGGCGACTCAATCCGTTTCACAGGTGAGTTCAGGGAAAAGAAATAGTATCTAGATAGCAACCGAAAAAACTTTTTTGAAATAAAAAATGAAAAAAGGTCGAGTGGCACTACCGGGGCTCGAACCCCGGATCGTGTGAGCTGTAAACGAGCGCGCTCCCGACTGCGCCACCGCGACAAGACCTAATACCCCCAAAATTCAGCCACAAAAACCGGCCGTTAGGCAGTTTTTGTCCCCGTGGCGCAATCGAGAGCGCGATTGTCTACAGCTCACATGAGCCGGGTTCGTGTCTCCCAGCTGTGTCGTGACTTTTGCTTTTTTAAAAAAAACGAAATATTAGATGCACAACTACATAGAAATCTAAGCCTAACAAACGAAAAATCTTGTAAATCGGTTCACAATTTTTACATTTCTTATGCTCTCACGGTTTTACTGTTAAAAGAATTACTGTAACACACACTAGGGAAGAATTACTGTAGTCCCGGGCTACGGTAGCCTTTGGCGTTACTGTAGAAATGTTTCTAATCAAGAAAACGGATGAAAAACTTCAGGAAACTTCCCTTCAAACTCTCCAAGAGGCGCTCGTTTCCATCGTGGTTTAAGTACACGATAATAGACGATAATAGACGACAAATTTGACGACAGATCAAAGAAAAATTAGTAACAATTCTTCTAGATGTTCTATATGTTTAAACTAAGAAAAGAAACAACAAAATTATGGATTCTGTTTGCACAAAAAAAAAGAAGTTTCCCAAAATCCCCTTGTGCTCCATGAAATTGAGAAAAATCGGGAAAAAAATGAAATTCTTACTATTTTCTTAGTTTCAACCAGAAAATCACGAAAAATAGTTGAATTTCTCTTTTCTTTTTTTTCTTTTTTTGTTATTAACTGATAACCAAATCAAAACCAAATCAAAAGTTACTAATTTTTCATTTTTGATCTCACAAATTTGTCACAAAATTTTCTCAACTCCTTGTATTGCATCGGTGCCGGTGACGCCTTTCGATAGCCATAAAAAAACAAAAGAGAAAATCGAAAGCAATCTTCTTATATGCAGCTTTTCTAATTTAAATTTTTTTTCGAATTTTCTCAAAAGCTCAAAAGCAATTATCAATAATCAAAAATTTTCCTAAGAAATACCGAAAAAAAAATTGTTCGATTGTTTAAAAAATTTCGAATTTCGAAAAATTCGACACGTTTTAACGTGTTTTTTTTGTTTCTTTTTTAGTTTTTTTTTTGTTTCTTTTTGTACTATTCAAGCTTTAGATGTTGAGATTTTTACAAAAAGTTTCTGAAAAATGAATTTCTCTTTACCATTTTCCCCGGTTCATTTACCGAATTTTTGTTACTATCCTAGTTGAGAGGAAGGCACTTTTTCTTTTCCTTCAAAACCACTTTGAGGGTAGTTTTATGCGAAGATTCCGAAAAACACAACGAGAGCTTCGGAAAAGCCGTTTTAAGCTGAGTTTCAGGGCTCTAAAATGGCTTCAGGCTTCTATAGTGTACTTCACTATATACTATTATATAGTGAGCCCAAGTACTATTTCGACTATTCGGCCACTTTTCAAGGTCAAAAAAACTAGAACCAAACCCATTTTTAATCACTAAATATTCATTTTCTAACTTAAATCCACTGGTAGAAGCAAAAAAAAATTGAAAATTTTTTTGAGAAATTTGACTTATGATCGAAATTTTGGAAAAAAAATGTTTTTTTGATTTTACTCGATTTTGATCAGAAATGTAATCAATAGGTTAAATTATGCCAGAAAAAAAGTGTTTTTGGCTTCAAAAAATGTTTTAAGAGACCATTTTTTAGACCTCTTCCCTTTGTGTATCCCTCTCATCACGCTTTATGAGCGCGCACTTTGGAGCCCCGAAACTTGGCTTTAAAACGCATTTCCCCAAGCTCTCGCTGTGTTTTTCGGAATCTACGCATAAAAATACCCCAGAAAAAGTGGTTTTGGAGGAAAAAAAAGGCGTTTTAAGCCAAGTTTCGGCGCTTCAAAGTGCGCGCTCATACAGTGTGATGAGAGGGATAGAAAAGAGGTCTAAAAATGGTCTCTCAAAACATTTTTTCAAGGTTTTTACACTTCTTGAAAGAATTTAACCTACTCATTACGTTTCTGATCAAATTAGAGCAAAAATAAAATTTTTTTTTTTTAAAATTTTGACCATGTGCTCCCCCACATGAGTCAAAATCGATTCAAATCTCAAAAAAATATTTTTTCAATTTCTTTTTCTTCTACTGAAAAATTTAAGTTAGAAAATGCATATTTAGTGGTTAAAAAATGGTTTTGGCTCTAGTTTTGACCTTGAAAAACCCCCTAATAGTCGATAGCTTGAAGTGAAGCACAGATTGAAGCACACTATAGAAGCACGCACTTTAGAGCACTGAAACTTGACTTTAAAACGCATTTCCCCAAGCTCTCGCTGTGTTTTTCGGAATCTACGCATAAAAATACCCCAGAAAAAGTGGTTTTGAAGAAGAAAAAAAAAGTGCCTTCTAGGATAAAGTGCTTCTAGGAAATTCTAGTGCCTTCCTCTCAACTAGGATAGTACCGAATTTTTTTTTCTTAAAAATATCTACTTTTGCCAAAAAAAATAAAAACTCAAAATTTTGATGATTTCAGGGTAGATTTTGTGTCTCTCGATTTGATACGTGTCGTTTAAATTTGGTTTAGAAAACAAACAAAAAAAAAAATATGATGTGAAATGTAAATAAATTGTTTTTTTAATTGAATTTTTTTTTATGAAAAATGTTGATTTGTCGATTGAGAATTCAATTTTTTTATCTATCAATTCGAAACTTTTTTTTTCTTTATCAATTTGAAAGTGATCATCGTTATTTGTTTAGCTCTCTCATCACTTAGAGTTTTGTTTATTTTATAGGAAAACACAAAAAAAAAAAAAAAAGAAAAAAAGAAAATAAAATTGAAGAAATGAAAAGCGGAAACATTCTTTCACTTTTTTGAGTTTTGATTTTAAGCTTTCATTTGTGGAATTGATTTTCGTTTAGGTTTAAAATTGAAGTTTAACTGACTCATTGAGTCAAATGTCACTGAGTTTTGCTTTTAAGCTTTCATTTTTGGAATTGATTTTCGTTTGAGGGGTAGGCTAGTTTCCGCAACTTTTTTTTGCGCAACAGGTTTATTTGCGCAACTGGATCGTTTGCGCAACTTGCCATAACTCTCTTCTAAGTGGGCCAATCTTTATGCTTTTAGTGTCATTTTGTTGCACTTATTGAGATCTACAAAATGACACCAAAATCATAAAGATTAGCCCACTTAGAAGAAAGTTATGGCAAGTTGCGCAAAAAATTTAGCGCAAAGTAGCCACCGCCATGCAAGAGTCAAGTAATTGATTTAAAAAAAACTTTGACCATATTGTACCCAAAAGATTGTGTCGATTAAAGCTTAAAAGTTGGCTTTAAATGTTAAATTCTTTTCTAGATGGTCCCTCCTGCACATCACCGAATGAAACGCCAGACGCGCAAACGACCCAGTCGCGCAAGAAAAAGTTGCGGAAACTAGCCTACCCCCATTTGAGACTTAAAATTGAAGTTTAACTGACTCACCGAGTCAAACTCATGAGATTATAGTTTTTAATTAAAAAAACCCTTTTTATATCGCCGTATTTACTTTGATCATATCATATTTTTGCTATAAAATTCTTTTCCACCCTAAATCGCATCCAGAATTTCAAAGCCTCTTTGAAAATTGTGGAAAGTTCTAGGAGTAGGAGTAGACTAGGAGTAGTGATCCTTATCAAATTTCGGTCGTTTCCCATTCCCATCATCTTTCCCCTTTTATCATTCTTCATCATTCTTTTTTGTGAAATGTATTAGTAGGATTTGGAATAAGCTCCCGTCTGGTATCTTCTCATCGTCTGTAGGGAAATTTAAAGTATCTGTAAACGAATTAAATCTTATTTCCATGTTAAAACTGCCCTATATTTAATCTTTTTGTATCTGTGTTTCCCAGCTGTAGTTTTGCTGTACTATTTTTAGTTTTCTTTCTTTTTTTTTTGTGAAAGTATTATAGCAATATGTTATATGCGATTATGATTATCTAATTCGCTTCTATTCGCCCCTAAATAAAGCATAGATTTTAAATGGTCAAATGAACATTATTGAATTTAATTTTTGAAAGCTTTTAAGTGAAATTTGTTCTTTTTTTTTCTCGAAAACTCTATTTTGACTTTATTAACTGAAGATTTCATTGTTAAATCGAATTCTCATTTCCAGGAGGACGAAATGACATCACATGGCGGTCATCAAATGGGTGAGAGTGGTTTCGTGGAACCGGAGGATGGCTTTGCGGATGATGATCTATTGTCACCCGATGATCTCAGTGGTAAGCTGTTAAAAAACTTTGTTTATTATAGTAAACCAGCTTTTGATACTTTATTGCTACTGTTTTTTTGACAACAAATACCGTAAAAAAAACTCTGATAGAAAAGAGCGTCGCGTAATCTAAATTTACGTTTCTTTCTTCGCTTATATCTCGACGCCAGTACGTTTCTTTCTTCGCGCTTGGGTATCAAATTAATACCAAATTAATTAATTAATTAATTTGATACCCAAGCGCGCATAAACTAAACGTACTGGTGTCGAGATATAAGCGTTTCTTTGAGAGTAAACTTAGACTACGCGATGCTTCTATAGGAGGCCGTTTTATTAGAGTTTTGACGGTTGTTGCTTTCAGTGAACCTTGACGGAATCCCGCATTCTCGATCGTTTCTCGAGAGAGAAGATTTCGAGAGTGAATTGGGATCGGTGGATCCGTTTGCGGAGGATTTCTCGGAAATCGCGAAACACGATATTGTTGAATTGGTGGCTGATGGAGATCGAGTGGCAAGGTTAGTGCTCTTGGCAATAAATGACAAAATGTTCCTCTTCATTTCTACACTTGAAGGTTGAAAGGTCGTTTTAAAGCATGATGCGATTACGATAACCCTAGTTGGTAGATGTTACGATAACTGTTCTAACGTCGTCGCAAAGAACTAACTTAGAGATTGAAACGCAAATATCTATAAAAATCGAATTGTTGAGATCTGAACCGGGTTAAGGTAGCTGGGAAGTGCTTTAGAGCGGCTGTAGAGTTGATGTTTGAAAAAAGCGCGAGTATACAAGTAGCATTTATACAATGATAACTTTAGACCAATCATCGTCGTCTATGCCTATCGTTTACCCTCAAATAAATCCTTTGATCATGCGAAGTTTTTACGATTTCTTCAAGCAACATTGGATAAGGTAAGATTGAAGAAGCAGAAACAGCCAGATAGCCAAAATCCAATCATTTTCAGGTGGTTGAGCTGGACTATACGATTGTCTATTTCCACTATGGTCTACGGTCACACAACAAGCCGCCAATCAAATGGTTATTTCAAGCGTACAAAGTTCTGGATAGAAAGTGGGGTTTTTTTTAAGAAATTTGTGATATAAATTCAGTTAGGCACAATAATTTGGCTGATGTTTTTACTTAACTTTTAGATACAAGAAAAATCTGAAAGCTTTGTACGTGGTACATCCAACTCGTTTCATCCGAATCATTTGGGGACTCTTCAAACCATTCATTTCAAACAAATTCGAGGACAAGTTGAATTATGTGAATTGTGTCGGAGATCTTGAGAAAGCGTTGGCTGTGACGAGGTGCGTTTTGAAAAAAAAATAGCTCTGCTTAATAACTGTAAAATTACGATAGCGGAATTACTTATAGTTAGGAATAGTTATCGTAAGCCGGTTCTTCTTGATGCATTTTAAAAGATGATCCCTAGAGCTAACCGTAATCGATTCATAGTTTCTTAATTAGAGATTCATTTAGACTGAATCTTCCGGAGCCGGTGAGAACACACGACGAATCGGTCTTTCCATCGTCAGCCTCTGCATCCAATCGTCCACCCACTCCACCAACCCCGCCAAGACCCACTCAACAGTTCAATGTATCGCTTGACTTGTGAGTTGTAAATAGAAAATGTGATTCAAAGATCAAACCAGCTACCAGCATTTGATTATATGCACTATAGCTAAAGTATCTGATCTTTCATGTCTTCTTTTTAAGTATCCTATCACATCATCCCGACGACGAAGTACCGCCGATTGTTTCCCAGCTAATCTCTTATCTAGAAGCACATTGTTTAAAGGTTTGTTATTTAGATTTATAGTCAATATTATCAAATTAAAGATTTAGATAATAGACAAGTAAAAGAATACAATTTTTACTCAAAATATCTTTTTTTGTTTAGGTCGAAGGAATCTTCCGTAAAAGTGCAAACGTTGCAGCGATTCGACGTCTACAAGACAAAATCAATAAAGGTTCGGAAAAAACAATTTTCAAAACTAAAAACCAGGCTTTAGGTGAAAAAGTCGATTTCTTGAATGACGCGGATTATGTCACGGATCAATATACAGCTGCCATTCATGCATCGGTGCTGTTGAAAACGTTTTTGTCAGGGAAAAGTCTCGGAGAGCCGGTTACGACGAATAAATTGTACCCGGAGCTGATGAAATTGGCAGGTGAGTTGGAAACGAATGATAGAAAAGTCGATAAATTTTAGATGTGCCCAAGCAAAAGAAGAGTGAGGCGGTGAGCGAATTTGTGAAACTTCTCCCTCGTCCAAATTTTCTTCTCTTGAAGACCGTTTGTCGTTTTCTCACAAAAGTTGGTTTAAACGATCATTGACGAGATCATTACAACTATAAAAGTTGTGTGAAATAGCTATAAAAGCAATAAAGCTACCGTCTCAAAACATAAAGATTTTCTATACAAAGTCTTGATTTCAGGTGTCGTCTCATCATCAAGAAAATCTAATGACCGCCAACAATTTGAGTGTCGTTTTTGGGCCGAATCTCACATGGCCAACTGATCAGCAGGTGAGTCATTGAAATCGTATTTGAATTGTGCGCAGGAATGTTCAAACCAGGTCCAAGGCTAGTTCTACTTTCTGGTGGATTAGGGACTTTTTGTAGACCAAATTCAAGACCAGGGCCCGGGTTCATCCAGGACCGTTAAGTTCTTGCGAAATTTTGCAAGTCGTTAGATTTTGAGTGCAAATCGCGTTCACCAAGATGATTTGCGAAGTCGCAAGTTGGATCAAGAAAATCTTGTGAAATTTCGCAGAAATTACTACACATAAAAACGCTGAAAATTGCGTTAATCTATTCAAATGAAATGAAAAATAAATTATTTTGAAATGGAATGTAAATTTTGTAGAATTTGCTCGACTACGGTAACATAGGTGCACTTTAAAATGTCTATTTGAAAATTCGGACCTGGCTTCTGGCTATCTTTCAAAATAAAACTCACCAAGAGCATCAACTTTTCTATCTAATCTCATTGTCATTTTCAGGTCCCAATCACTCAGCTCAACAATCTCAACAACTTTTGCTACAAACTCATCGTTGATTACGAGAAAATTTTCGGAGAGAAACCCTGAGTTTTCCCCGAATCTCATTGATATCTAAAATACCGTAAATATTCTAATAGAAGTCCCCTATAGGAGCATCGTGTAGTCTAAGTTTACACTCAAAGAACCGCCCATATCTCGACACCAGTACGTTTGACTTTTGCGCACTTTGGTATCACATTAAAGTAGAGAGGATGGGTGATTTTTTGAGATATAACGCGTATTTTTAGCATTAATCAGCGTTTAGGAAAAATGATTGAAAAGTGGCAAGAAAGAGCGCCGATTTTTCATCACCAAAGTGCGCAAAAGCCAAACGTACTGGTGTCGAGATATGAGCGTTTTTTTTGAGTGTAAACTTAGACTACACGACGTTCCTATAGGGGGCTTCTATTAGAATATTTACGGTATTTAAATTTCGATATTTTATATCTACCTTAGCCCCAAGATAACCCAGTCAAGATATTGCCCATTCAAACAGTATTCCTTTTGCCCAAAAAACATTTTTCTTGCATTTTTTATTGTCGAGCATGTTTCTCTCAAATCTCTTTCTGAAACATGCCAATTTTCTCGACTATCGTAATTTTGTCTCCAGCTTTATCCAATCTATCTACTTTTGATCTGATTCTGTGAGAGTTCACAAAGGATATTGAAAGATACAAAACATGAATAGATTGGATAAAACAAGAGGCGATATTATGGTAGTCTGATACGATTTAGAAAACTTATTGCTCTACGTTATTTGAACTGTGATTTCTCTCCAACAATCATTTCCTTCAATTTCTCTCCGAGCTTTGCCTTTACGAAAAGTTCTTTGGTTAGCCTTACCTGTTAGAAAGCAATGATACCGTAATCCCAGGAGTACTGAATAGCTGAATAACTATTCAAAAGATAAAACGAGTGTTTATAAGAGGTTAATCTTATCAAATTACAATAGATTACCAGCTATTCAGCTGAGCCTTTCGAATTTCCCAGTTTCCAGTGCACCAGACGACTCGCGTTTACACTTTTCTACATGTAGCTTTCGCTGTTAGCCTTTGTAATAAGAATTTTACACAAATATTGCTCTAATTTAATAGGTATTTATTAGCCAGTTTTTGTTGCTCTTTTTCCAACGATACTTATCCTCTACGGCTTTTCCACGTTATGCTTAGCTGTGATAATAATAATTAATTTATTGACTCTTGGAATTTTCAAAATCAGATACGAAAAGTGTTTGAAATTCTCTTGTTGAGTCATTGTCAGTAAAATTTACATTGAATAAATATCGTTTACAATGTATACATTCGGAGTGACCCCCCAAATAATCGTCTTTAAATTAAAAAACCGAACACTACAAATTTTAAGTTAGGCCCAAAAATGAACGGAAAAAATAAAATAATCCGAAAACCATCATCCAAAATTTCAGAATTAAAGGCGGCGACTTTGATGTTAGTGAAATTTCATATTTCATCGAACCATAAAGTGTTATATGTCATTCAATAGCTCTTTTCACGCTCTTTCAGAATACTGAATTAAGTTTTTGTGGAATTCTATTTTTCCATATTCTGCGCCGAAAAGTCAAAATAATTTTTTTCACGAAAATCTAGCTGACAAACTAGGCTCAAAAAGCAAATTTCTGAATTCTGCCACGCCCACGCGCACCTTTGATGTTGGTAAAATTTTTCTTTTGTGTCAAATCATCAAATGTTATATATCATTCGAAATTTTTTTTATGTGTTTAAACATGGCGGAAAGAATTTCCCAAAAACTTTGATTTTTTGATCTGGAATGCAGTTTTTTTCTGGTTCTGCGGTACTTGCAGATCTGGTATAGTCTAGAAAAAATTTATTCTATTTATAAGCATGAATTAGACAAAAAAAAGAATCACAATTGAACATTAAGCAAAAACGAGGAAATTAAGATGCCATCTTTCCATCATCATTGAGGAGAACAACATAACCGAGCCACTTGAGCGAGTTCATTAGTCGCTCTTCTTGTGGTCCTGTCTTGTTTCGAGCAAATTCAGATTCTAGCTTGCTGTGAACTGCCTCAATGCCCTCTTCGGATGCATTTCCGATGAATTTATGCTCATGGACAAATGGGTCAAGATGTAAGAGTAAAGCATGGACCAGCACACTTTGTCCAAAACCATCAACTTTTTCTGGTTCATCGCAAAGAATCGCTGTTTGGCAGCAATTCCTGGCTTTTGAATGTTTGCCTTTGCAAGCCAAATCTTTTATTTCTTTATCCGAAAGAACACTTTTAGTGGTTGAAACCATTTGAGACCATTTGTTGAACTCACGTAATGCAGAAATGACCACTTGATAGGAACGGGAGGAAGAAACGACTGCTAAATCAGAACTCACTGAGGATCGACAGAGATTCTTTATATCGTTTCCGTTGAAGCGAGCATAGATAATCCCATCACTCTTCCGATTCACATCCAACTTCTATTTTCGACAAACATCTTGGAAAGTCTGAGAGGAGCCTTTGAGTTTCACCAATTGTTCAAAAAGTTGGTTTCCAATCTTGATTTTTGCATGAAGTATTGGGGGAATTACCAGACTTCAGAAACATTTAATAGATTTTCTTTTTTTGCCTGCAAACCTTTTACTTTTGAAATCATCGCTTCCACCGAAGGGTCACTCCGATCAGCATATTGTTGAAAATCAATTGAATCCTTATCAGCGGATGGTTTTTTGTCGAACCTCTTATTGCACCATAAACATCAAAATGTCATCGCACAGGAAAGACCAAAGTTGGTGTTCAAGAAAGATAGATCTCCACCGAGAAAAACCATATATCCGGCTTGCACCAAAGTCTCAAAGTCTTTCCAAATTCCCTTTTCCTTCAGCGAGTCGTAAGAATCTGAACTCTTCAACACAGCTTCCAATCTTACTCCTTCATTGAGAACTATTTCTCCAACGATTTTGCAGCAATGTGCGCGAATTTGCCAACAAAATGGTAAGATTTTTAAAAATTATTTTATTACATTTATCTATTGCAGCTTTTTCAATAACTTTTGTCTTTTAGGTTAAAGAATTAGTGAATCGTTGGTCAGCGTGTCAAATTGTGCACGGGCGACCACGACACTCGCAATCACAAGGATCCGTTGAAAGAGCAAATCAGGATCTTGAGGTTAGTTAGTTGTGCGGAATGAACATTTTTTAGCTAAAAACAATATTGCATTTAGAGAATCCTTTGCACTCAACTACGTGAAGAAAAATCTACAAGGTGGGCCCGAATTCTTCCAATTGTGCAATCGATGAAGAATCGGCGATTTCATCGAGGGATCGGACGTTTGCCATTTGAAGCAATGTTTGGTCGGAAGATGACACTCGGCTTTTTAATGAGTTCTCGCGAACGATCGTATCTACAAAGAGCGTTCTATCAGAGAAGGAAATCCAAGTAATACTTTCGGCTACAGAAAACTTACTTGACGCTATGGAACTAAACAGTATTGGACTAAAAACTGTCAAACCCACGTAGCAATTGCACACGTTCCCCTTTTTCTATCAGCACATAAAGCGCTAGGGTCTTTGTCAGAAGAAGGTCTCGAATGTCTTCATTCTGTCTTCAATCAGCTATGTAAGATGATTAAACGCGCGGGTGATCTCGAAATTTATCTACATGCGGCAAGAGCATACTCACAACGCGTTCTACTTTTTGACAAAGATTTACTGCTCCCTTAATTAAATTTTTAAAACTGCTACTCGTATTTTTTGATGCATTTGTTTTCATAATTTTTAAATAAACGTACCTTTACACTTTTGATCTAAACCATGGTTCTTGACATCCATCCGGTTGCTGATATCGAAGAAAAACTAAACTTTCACGCTTAAACCATAACCACAGAAAAAACATAACCTCGTGAAATCCATATTTATGCTTGTGTTGATTGATCTGGTCATCAATGAGGTATCTGAAAAAAGAAACAATTATTATGACATGAAAATGATAAAGTAAGCTCGAAAAAAAGAAGAAAAACGAAATGAAAAAATTCTTTGCAACCCCTCTTTAAGTAGTTTTATTTTTCCCCATGGGAAGGGTTACGGTATTATCCACGTTTTAGCGCGCAGAAAGTCGTCAAACGTCAGTTTTGTCTTCAAAATGTTATAACTTTTTTTTTGAGTTGACAAATTAATATGATTTTGGTCTCAAAACGACCGCAGACAACATTTTGACAAAGTCCACTCCCTGGCCTTTCCTAATTTTTTGTTATCATCGAGTAGTGGAGGCCCAAATGCAGGTGAGTTTGACCGTTTCTGTGTAAAATGACCGATTTTGATGATTTTTTTCACCATTGAATTCAGCACATTTTTCTGCGTCAAATGGCTATTCAAACGTAAAAATCCTATAGAAAACGCATTTTCGCGCGGATGTGGGGGGAGGGGGTCACTTCGAATGTAGATTTATATGCCAAAACAAAATTTGCATTCAGAAGCAACTAATTAGCATGTAAAGCAACGACGACAAGAAGAAACCATTTTGAAATTTTTCATTTGTATTCTTTTCTTCGGCTGATTTGGTCACACACTTTTTTCTCTCTAAGTTTGCCTTTGCGCTGGGAGGAATTCGAATGAACGACGACGGCCAACTACCACTTCAATTGGTAAGGGTTTTGTTATTGTTTAACTATTGTATCAATGTTGATTAAGACATGAAATAAAGCAGATAATATTTATGTTGCTTTTACGTCAACAGGGTGACAAAAACATAAAATATTATTCGTGTTTGTACTAAAAATTTGTTGTTTTTTAATCTTAACGTGTGTCATAGTTGGCACAATTGCCGATTATTTAAAAGTTGGAATATAAAGCGCTTTGAACTTGTACCCTTTAAAAATCATCCACTAAAGCTCTATAACTTAAAAAGAAACGAAAGTAGAGTATTTTATTTATCGTTTTTTTACAGCTCGTAATAGTTTTCTCTGTTTAGAGACGAGAAGAGCAGAGACTGACTAAATGGGGCGTTTTTAAGCAGCTGCTCAAGGTATATTTTGTTTATTTGCGTTTTAATTCTTTAATTCTTTAGGCTTGTGGTCTTATCTGCTACACCGCTTGCCCTCCTTTACCTGAACAGATCACTCGGAAAGTTTGCGGTTTTTATAATATAAATCTCATCTCTTGTTCTAGCTTGCTTTTCACCCGCCTACACGAGGAAAAAGTTATCAGCTTCGGTTATTAGATGAATCCTCGAATGAACTCGTCAAGAAAGCCTCAAAGGTGACTCGTTAGCAATTGCAATTAAATAAATCAATGTTTAGGTTCATGGAAGGCCATTCAAGATTGAACTTATGAATCAAGAGGAGACGCTCAACCTGACGCAAAAGTACATTAGTTTTGTTATTCGGTGTTTATCTATGGTTTAGTGCCCTCTTCGAGACCACAAATTTCTTCACAGTTGAGACGAGCTATAAAAATGTGCTCGTCGGAATGCATTCGGCACCTCAAAAAGCACGGCCACCAGGACAACCTTATAGACAGGTTGTTCTTTAAAAAAGTTTGCTAAAGTTGTGTTGTGCTTCTTTAGGCGGTGATCTTTGCTCAACCAAACTCGTCGGATTTAGGATGGTGGGCACAACCACTTTGTGTCAATGTGCCTCATTTGGCGGATCTTCTCGAGTGTCACATGTTTGCTTTTGATTATTCGGGGTTAGTTTTAAAACTCAAGCACATTTCTAAATGTTAGTTTAGCTTTGGATGCAGCACTGGATCTCCATCCGAATCAAATATCAACAATGACATTGTGGCTGTTTACGATTATGTTAGAAGGACAATGCCCGATGCAGAGGTAAATGAATTTAATTTTTGTTTTGCTTAAAATTTTTTATTTTAGATTATTTTGATGGGGTACAGCATTGGTACAAGTTGCGTGATCGATTTGGCCAGCAAACGGCCTGAAGAACTCACGGGTTTGGTGATTTGTTTATTTTTAAGAGATTTTGGTTTAGGAGTAGTTTTGATTGCTCCATTTGCTTCTGGATTTCGTCTCTTCCAAGATGTTGAAAATGTCGAGGCGGGAATGCCACCACCATGTTGTATGAGTTTTGATCGATTCAGAAGGTAATTTCGTAGCTATGCTCTTTAAAGGGAAACTTTAGTGTTGACAAGATTTCTCTGATCAACGTGCCAACGCTGATTTGTCATGGTACACTGGACACTACGGTTCCTTTGGCACATGGAAAAGTAATTTACTTTCTTGGCAATTAAGATTGCTTGGGCTTTTTAGAGATTGTACTCAAAACTTACGAATCCTGTGCCGATGTTGATCATGCATGGAGCCGATCACAGTAGTATATTTACTGGTGCTCGCTGGGAAACAACCGCTCGAATTTCACGGTTAGCTTTATTGATTTAAGGCTGCATGATGATTGATTTTAGATTTCTTCGCTACGAAGCGCAAACACGTGATGAATCAAAGCGGGTGTTCGTCTCGGATTTGGTGCGACGTTTCAACGAATTGGATGGAAGTACATGGTGAGACGGACGTGTTTTTTGTTTAAATCTTTTTATTTAGGATAACCACTGATCCGGCATTTCAAGTGGATGGGCTAATGAGCGAAGTCAATTTGAACACGCAACCGATTGAATAGGTGCGATACTGGAAATTGGATGCTTTTCATTGTGTAAATTGTTGTTTATTGATCCATGTTTAAATTAGTTTAATGGAATGGAATTTGATGAATCATCAGTTTTTCAAGTATAGCTAAATTTTGATTCCGGGTGAGGTGGGACTTCTAGAATACGTGTCAAAAGAGAGACAGACTGAGGCTGCTTTGAGATTGGGAGATAAGAAAATCAAAAAAAAGGGTAAATAATATTTGTGAAGAAAGCATAGTTAGTGCCTATCGCCATCAGCTGATTGTTTGGACTTTCGACTTGAACCCTTTGTTCACTTTTATGCAAAAAGCCCATTTCTCTCGCTATAGTTATTTATCGTTTATCAAAAAGAGTCTTTTTCTTTGAAAAATCACCTACCTAACTTATCATTTTCAAAGACTTTGCCCTGTTTACTAGGTGAGTTTTAAAAAAGGCGGAGTTTTTCATTTTTACAAAAATTGAGAAAAGAACTTCAATGATAAACAATAAATTTGTATGAAACAGTTAAATATGAATTAGAATTCTACTTTTGACTGCTTTAAGATTACAGTAGCTTTTTCTACAGGTTTTCTTTTCTATTTTGCAAAAACTCTTTTGATTAACCAGTTTTCTACCATTAAACGACATCCAAGCTTAATTTTTAAAAGACGACGATATTACGGTAGCTTTAAACCCTGGTTAGCCCTACCGTACCACTAGAATCTTCTCTAGGGTTGCTAGTGATATTACGGTAGAATGTTGATTTTTGATAACATTAAGTGCAAAATAGAAAAAGATTACGAAAGCTTTCGGAATGGATTCATTAGCCCTTAACCTTTTCTTTTCATTTCAAACTTCAGAAGTTACTTAAGGATTACTGTATCTAAAAGTGGATACTGTAGTTAGAGCACGATGTAGAAAGAACAAGATCTTGCAAAAGTAAAATTAAATGGCTATTTGGGATCAAGAGTTCTGAGTGAGTTTATTCTCGCGTTTGTCTTGAACTATGAGATCCAATTGAACCCTTCCCTTCACTCACTCATTTAAACTTTGTTTTCCAATGATCCCGATGAGCGATCAGCCTTCTTGTGCCTTCTTTTAAGTTCATTTTCTTTTCCCAGTTCACCCTCACCCACATTTTCCTCATATATTTACTCAATTGTCATTTTCTCTTTATTTGTGTTGGCTCGTTCTTTTTCCTTTTTTCTTTTGAACTCTTTTTCCTCTTTTCCAAATTTCCCCATTTGTAACCATGACAATTATTTGAGTGTTAACCTTTTTTGTGTTCGTTAGTATTTTTGAATTTCTATTTAAATCCCTTATTATTTTCAGCTTTTACGAGTGCGATGAACGAGGCATCGTGGCTTAGGTGAGAATTGGATTTGAATTTGAAGCTTCATGTAGCTACAGTGTTGATATGAAGTTCAGAAAATGAACTCACAAAACAACAAATAGGCTTTGGAGTTTTGTGTGTGAATTAGAAAAAACAGAAAGTTGTGCTGGTTCCCTAAAAAAAAAAGAGTAACACCTTTTAGAACTTGGCTCTGGAAAGCGTGGCTGAGCTGTTTGCCGAAAAACCGCGCGGCTCGTTGGATCGTTTGGTGGTCGGTTTGTCTTTTCATTCCGACGATACTCTTGACGCACCTCGTCGACGGAATCACAGGTTAGTCAAGTGGAAAAAAGGTTATCGGACATTTGATTTGCGTCCCGCTCCCTTTCCCATCGACAATCCAACTTGGAACTCAAATATCTTGGCTTTGGGCTATTCATTTTAAATAGTTTTTCTACCAATCGACAGAGAAAGACTTGGCGCATCTAATGATACCAAGAATATTTAAATCGCACAGTCCAACACCAAGATATTTGAGTTTAAAGTTGGATTGCTAATGGGAAAGGGTCGGAGCGCGTATGAAATGTCCGATACCGGAAAAAAATGGCTTAAAGGTATTCAGTTAAAGAGAACGTTAAAGCCAACTTGAGAATCAACTTTTAAAAAGCTTTTAACTGTATAAACTTTATCGAAGCTATCTATCTAAAAATGCCATTCTTCTCTCATCTCTTTTCATTCTTTCTCTTTTTTTTCTTTTCTCGAACTCCTCCCACTTTGCCTCCATTCGATCGAGAGAAACCCTCGTATTTTCATTCATTGTCGACTTTTCCTCATTTCTCTCTTTTTTTGATTTAATCTTTTCCATTGTTCTTACTCGATAATATTCCAATGTCTAGTTGTTTAGTAACTTTAAAAATGAATATAATAATATAATATATGAGATAATAATATGAGATAATAATATGATAGAATAATATAATATAATATAATATAATATAATATAATATAATATAATATACTATAATAATAATATTTAATATTTAATATATATATAAATATAATATAATATAATATAATATATTAATATATATAATATAATATAATATAATATCTAAAGCACTATTAAGGGAAGAGACGTCTGTCCGTCTATTTGTCTGTCCCCAGCCATTGGCAAAAAGGGGCGGGGCTTAGATTGCGTGGAAAACGTGGACATTAGTGGGCGTTTTCCGCTGGTATAATATAATATATAATAATAGAATATAATAATAGAATATAATAATAGAATATAATAATAGAGTATAACAATAGAATATAATAATAGAATATAATAATAAAATAGAATAATAAAATAGAATAATAAAATAGAATAATAAAATAGAATAATAAAATAGAATAATAAAATAGAATAATAAAATAGAATAATAAAATAGAATAATAAAATAGAATAATAGAATAGAATAATAGAATAGAATAATAGAATAGAATAATAATGGAACCAAATTTAGTCAGATAGGGAACCAAATTTAAAGAGATAGCGAACCAAATTTAGAGAAATATAATAATAGAATATAATAATCAATATAATAATCAATATAATAACCAATATAATAATCAATATAATAATCAATATAATAATCAATATAATAATCAATATAATATAAGCAATACCTTTTTTCCGGTTTATTATTTACAGGACCTACATTCAGAGATTTTCCCTTTTTCCCTTTCTTCTGTCTACTTTCAATCTTTAGAAATAGCATTTTTTAAAAAGCTTTACTTTAAAATATCTTCATTAAGCTTTTTGAGTCATTTTTCCCTTTAGATCTCTTTAGAAATTTTAAAAATAGAAGACTAACAAAAAAAAACAAAAAACGAAATCAGTAACTCTCCACTAGAGAAATTTACTTCAAAATATTTCTTTTTAGACTAAAAACAATCCTTAAAGTAGAAGATTTTTCTTGTCGAGATACTCAATTATGAAGAAATTTGTAAAGGATCTCACTCAAATCTCATTGAAAATTTCACCGACAATAGAGAATCATTTGAGCAAACGATTCTCTATTGTCAAACTTTTGTCGACTCCTCAAGCAAAGCTTTTCACATGTTGAAATGGATTTGATTTGAGATTGGTTTGGAATTGGTTTGAGATTGATTTGAAATTGATTTGAAATTGATTTGAAATTGATTTGAAATTGATTTGAGGTTGATTTGGAATTGATTTGGAATTGATTTGAGATTGATTTGAGATTAATTTGAGATTGGTTTGAGATTGGTTTGAGATTGGTTTGGAATTGGTTTGAGATTGATTTGGAATTGATTTGGAATTGATTTGAAATTGATTTGAAATTGATTTGAGATTGATTTGAGATTTAGCTAGATAAATTGAAAATATTTCTTCTCAACTCATTTCCCGATCAAATTTTTAGTGCGAAATAGAAAGCAATTCCACTTTAGCAAATCGTCAAAATTATTGAATTTCCTTTTAGGCGGTATGCCACTCGACAATTTGCACGGCTTTGTGATTCCGAAATTCGACAAGGTCGAGAAGATTTTCAGGTGAATTTTGGAAAAAAAGAAATCGAGAAATGATTTTGACTTAAAGATTAAAAGTCAAATTTTCGAAATTTCGAAATAAACACTTTTGAAAGGCTTTTAAAGAAAACATAATTGAGTTTTCCCTCAAAAATTACCGTTTATGCGATAAATTTTGACGCTAAATTGTCAATTTTACATGGAAAATGAGGTCAAAGATGAGGGAGCTGAGTGCGGTGGGGAAACTGGTTGTGGTGCCGAGAAAAGACTACATAAAAATTGCTGCTCACCTGTTATTTTTTTCTTTTTTTGCACTTACATTTGGCAAAGTTTTCAAGAATTGATTGGGGATTAGTTGTTTAAAGCTTTCAAAAAACGAAAAGCTACATTAATTCTTTTAATCTAGACGAGAATACGAGACTAGACCTACCGTAAATACTGTAATAGTACCCCACCCCCATAATGACGGTGCGGAGTGTTGCGTAGTCTAGCTTTGAACGAGTTTTTCTCGACACTGGTTTATGCTACAATGCGCGTTGAGGTATCAAAAAATAGCTGAAATTCAGGGCTATTTTTTGATACCAAAGACGCATTGTTTGAAAGTACGGGCGCTTTGAAAAAAAATGAAATACTAAAAAACTTTTGCGATTACGCGACTGTACGAGGGGGGTGGGTTACTATTACAGTATTTACGGTAAATATTGTCTACAGGGTGAAGCACAATGATGGAAACGGTACTATTACAGTATTTACGGTAGTGGATGTAAAGAGTGGCGCACAATGATGGAATACGAGACTAGACCTAGTCTCTCAACAAAATCTCTTTTCTAGTCAACAAATCTCTTTTCTAGTCAACAAAATCTCTTTTCTAGTCAACAAAATCTCTTTCTAGGAACTAGCACCAGCTTTGTACAAGTTTATCCCAAAATTTTTGGTAATTATTGCATTTTTGCGATGTTGGCTTTTTATCTAAATGTTTTTTTGAGCATTTTTCATGCCAGAATCCCATTTTCCCATTCGTACAAGTTCTAGAGTTTTCCTTTGACCCTTCCTCTAGTTCACCTCCACAAAAAAGTCCTTTTCCTGTCATTGTATTTTTCATTGACGGTAAATTGTCAATTTTACATGAAAAATGAGGTAAAAACGAGGGAACTGATTGAGGTAGGGAAACTGGTTGTGGTGCCGAGAAAAGACTACACAAAAATTACTGCGCACCTGTTATTTTTTTCTTTTTTTGCCTTACATTTGGCAAAGTTTTCAAGAATTAATTGGGAATCAGTTGTTTAAAGTTTTCAAAAAACGAAAAGCTACATTAATTCTTTTAATCTAGACGAGAATACGAGACTAGACCTCAACAAAATCTCTTTTCTAGTCAACAAATCTCTTTTCTAGTCAACAAAATCTCTTTCTAGTCAACAAAATCTCTTTCTAGTCAACAAAATCTCTTTCTAGGAACTAGCACCAGCTTTGTACAAGTTTATCCCAAAATTTATGGTAATTATTGCATTTTTGCGATGTTGGCTTTTTATCTAAATGTTTTTTTTGAGCATTTTTCATGCCAGAATCTTTAACCATTCCTCTAGTTAACCTCCACAAAAAAAGTAATTTTCTGTCATTGTTAGGGAAAAGAATAACGCATTATTTTCTTTGGAAAATTGGAAAAATGAGGGGAAAACCTTGAACCTGGAAAAGAGAAAGGAAAGAAGACATTCGGCTTTTCTTTCTCTCAAGAGTTCTCTAAGATTTCTCTTTTTTTTGCTGGCAAGTGAAAATGAATGTAGCAAAGGCTCTTATGACTTTTTACGCCTTATGATTGAAAAGAGGAAGAAAAAAGATTGATGGAAAATCTATGATCTTGCTTCTGTCAATGAAATTGGTTATTGGGAAATTTATATTAGACATTAGACTTGAGAATCGGGTTCATAAAAGCTCAATAGGTAACTCAATAGGTAACTTAATAGGTAACTCAATAGGTAACTCAATAGATAACTCAATAGGTAATCAATAGATAACTTAATAGGTAACTCAATAGGTAACTCAATAGGTAACTCAATAGGTAACTCAATAGATAACTCAATAGGTAACTAGGCCAGTTCATGGACTGACAATGCCACTCTAGTCAGCTCATTGGATTGGATTGGGCTGAACTATGTTACCATAAATGTCATTAACTATCTGAAGGCATGTAAGCCATCATAAGATAGAGCAAAAAGTTACATTAGATAATTATAATCGTGACTTTTAAAAGAATTGAAAAGTGCTTCTTAACAACTTCTTAGCCTTTATAAATTCGATTTATACATAAGAAAATATTATGCGCAAAAACTTTTCAACCCTCTCGCTTTCAGGAAAAACTTTCACGATGGTTGGGAACGTGAGGGAGCGTCGATTGCTGTCTATCATAAGGTGGGGTTGATTTTAATCAACATAAGTTGATTAAAAACATTTCGTATTTATTAGAAAATATGGCTCTATTCAATTACAAGATTCCTTCAAATTCATGGATGACTTAAAAAAGAAAAGGATGATCTAAAGTTACCGTAAATACTGTAATAGTCCCCCACCCCCCTCGTACAGTCGCGTAGTCGCAAAAGTTTTTTAGTATTTCATTTTTTTTAAAGGGCCCGTACTTTCAAAAAATGCGCGCTTAGGTATCAAAAAATAGCTGAAATTCAGGGCTATTTTTTGATATCTAAGCGCGCATTGTAGCATAAACTAGTGTCGAGTAAAACTCGTTCAAAGCTAGACTACGCAACGCTCCGCACCGTCATTATGGGAGTGGGGTACTATTACAGTATTTACGGTAGTTGAAAAAAACAATCAAATTTAAGGCAAAAGATGTCTCATAGATAGTTTTAGAATCTAGATAATTCAGCGATCATCGCTAGATACATTAGTTTGATTTGGTTAAATTTGATTGCTTTTTCTACAAATTCTAGCCAATTCTAGTTCTAGCCATCAAAAATTTCCCATTTTTCCCTAAAGCGTCCTTTTTTCAAAGGCATTTTCCAATTCCACCCTGTTTTTAATTGCTTTTCAAAAAAAACTCACCATTCTTTGATGAAAAATGATAACAAATAAATATTGATAAAAGATTTGATGTCCTAACCTAAGTCATTCTGTAATTGAACATATCTAGATGAATATCTAGATATCCATCCATCTAGATATCCATCTGAATATCTAGATATCTAGATGAATGGGTTTTCAGGGAGAATTGGTGGTTGACTTATCTGGTGGTTGGATGGATCGATCGGCTGGGAGGAAATGGAATCCCGACACAAGGACCGTCGTCTTCAGCACAACGAAGGTATGATAAAAATATAAATATAATAAATATAAATAAATAAAGAATAAAAGGAAATAAAGAAGCTATCGTTTTTCAGGCCCAGAGAAAACTTTTTGAAAAACGATTTAAGAAATTCTCGAAATCTAGATAAGATTTCGATCTAGAAATTTATATATACAGTGGCGGACAAAACTACACACCCCAAAAATTCTTATTTCTCCTCTAACTTTTTCTAAACAACCCTTGAGCAAAAGTTGGTTTAGACACGAAAAACAAACATATTTTAAATTTAAGTCAAAAAACTAAATATCTCTGATGAAAAACTTTTTTTGAACTTTTTTATTATAAACTCGAACGACATTGACTTATCACACCTCATAAAAACAACACAAAACATTAAAATTTCGTTTTTATTTTGGGTTTTTTTCCGACTTTTGAATCTAATCTCATTAAAACTCTTTCTAGGTATATGGGAAAGAAGCAAATTCGTTGGAGAAAAGGAGGACGTTCTTCGTCTTCACCGCCAACAGAAGAGTCAGAAAGAAATTGGGAGTGTTTTGGGAACGACGGACCACGGTCAACAAAATTTTGGCTCTACACTGTCGGACGGGATCGCTCGAAGCAAAAAGAATAAGGGAGCCTTACGAAAAACCACTCAACGAGACGACAATCGGATTCTCGAGCTCTCCAAGGCGGACCCATTCAAGACGGCGGTCGACATTCATGCGGAGTTGCCAAGAAACGTTAAGGATTCGATCTCTCCACGGACAGTCCAACGGCGCCTAAAACATGCCAACCGATTTGGTCGTCGTCCTGCTCACAAACCGCTCATTTCCGCAAAGAATCGGAAGCGTCGAGTGAAGTTCGCCAAGGACCACGTTAAATGGACTACAACAGGGCAAAATGTGCTTTTCAGCGACGAGTCCAAGTTCAACTTGTTTGGAAGTGATGGAATTCAATATGTGAGACGTCCTCCCAATAAAAGATTCGACCCGAAAATATTTTACCGGCTGTTAAATATGGGGGCGGAAGTGTGACTATTTGGGGTGGCTTTTCGGCTCGCGGATTGGTGGCGCGGAAACGAATCGACGGGATCATGGATCAATTTGTCTACTTGGATATCTTACAGAACCATATGTTACCGTCTGCTACTCGGTTCATGCCTCCAAACTTCATATACCAGCAAGACAACGATCCTAAGCACGCCGCGTCACTCAATGGTTCACCCAACAAGGGCGGCAAGTGATGGACTGGCCCAGTCAAAGTCCGGATCTCAACCCAATCGAACACCTGTGGGATGTGCTTGAGAGGAGTTGCAAAGGGTATAAGACTAAAAATGCTCAAGAGAAATTCGACTTATTGGTCAAGAAATGGACCGAGATCCCTCAAGCCACACTAGACACACTCATCGAATCCATGCAACGTCGGTGTGCTGCACTGATTGCTTCAAAAGGATTCCCAACGAAGTATTAAGTTTTTGTTCCCGTTTTGATTTATCAGCCGTTGTTTTTGGGTAGTTTTTAATAGCTTTTTGTGTTGTTTTTATGAGGTGTGATAAGTCAATGTCGTTCGAGTTTATAATAAAAAAGTTCAAAAAAAGTTTTTCATCAGAGATATTTAGTTTTTTGACTTAAAATATTAAAATATGTTTGTTTTTACGTGTCTAAACCAACTTTTAGCTCAAAGGGTTGTTTAGAAAAAAAGTTAGAGGAGAAATAAGAAATTATTTTGGGGTGTGATAAGTTTATGTCCGCCACTGTATATATGCTTTATTCAGTTGAATAGCGACAAAAAAAGCACAATAATTACCCGGGACACCACTGAAAACACACCCAAAAGATAAATAGATACCTCAAGAAAGAATCACAGAGCAGTCAAATCAATTGCCGAAATTGCGGCTTTAAATCTAGCCAAGGTGCCTTTATTAGGTTGTCCCATAAAAAATTGCCGTTTTTTTCATTTGATTCGTATTTAGCGACAAATTAACACTTTTTCTTTCTCTTTTTTTTATTATACTATTTTACAATTCTAGTTTTATGTGCTAAATTTTCTTTTTTAGATCGATCACATGGCGCTGTCTCGTGAAGAAATCCATCAATAATCCATCAACGGTATTTGAAGAGGATTTCCGCGGCCAAAGCAGCGAGAGAAATCAATTCTTTTTATGGGCCAACAATCGTCAAGGAAAGGACTACACGATGGTGGTTTCGGAAGTTCCGAAAAGGTGACAACCGGCTCACACGAAAGCGAGGAAGCGGTCGTCCCAGAAAAGTGAATCGACAGACGTTGAGGCGCCGACTTCAGCAAAATCCCGAAGGATCGACTCGGATTTTGGCACAAAGCTATTGCTGAAGGATGACAGTATGGCGTTGGCTCAAAAAAACCGGAAGAAAGTGGTTGAAACAGCGGTAAATTCCCTATCATTTGAAAAATTCGATCAAGGGCCAAAGAGCGCGGTCATGCCGTCAACTACTGGACGAATATCGACGCGGTCGGCTTCCTCTTTTCAATATAGTGACTCATGATCAATCGTGGATATTCTATGATCGTCGAGTGTTGAAACGACAATGGTTAAAGAAAGGTCGATTGGGAAAAGTGGCGGAAAAACGAAATACTCATGGGAATAAGCGATTTCTGTGTGCCCATTGGTGTTCCTCTGGCATACTTTTTTGGGAGCCACTCCAGAAGGGTCAAACTTTTCACAGTGATGTTTATAGACGTCATATGCAACAAGTTGAGCAGAAAAATCTCCGATTGGTCTATCAGAATGAATGGAATGGTCCCGTTTTTGTGAAGACAACGCTCATCCCCACAAATCGAGGAAATCGAAGGATTTTATGGAAAACAATTTGCACTGGAATGTACTTTCATATGCCACTTATAGCCCGGATATTGCTTCATCTGATTACTATTTATTTTTGTCGCTAAAGGATTTCTTTCGAGGCAAGCAATTCAACAACCAAGGTGACCTCAAGGACGAATTGGAGGGTTACTTTCTTTTACGCCGACCCGATTTTTACAAGTGTGGACTTGCAAAGTTACCAAAACGTTCGTTAAATGTCTATGATAATCATGGAAAATATATTTTTTGATCTAGGTTGTTACTTTTTATTTTGTGTTAAAAATAAAAATTTTTGAAAAACGGCAATTTTTTATGGGACAACCTAATAAATTCGTGCCCCGAAATTGCGGCTTTAAATCTAGCCTTTAAATTCGTGATATTCCCCTAGCCAGGGAATATCACGAACATGAGGGGGTAAAATGTTCCAGAATTTAAATAACTCGGTTAAAAAAGAAATTGTGGGAGCTTTTAGAGGAAACGGAAGGTTGGCGCATGAGAAAAGGCGCCCTTCTGGAGGCGCCCTTCTGGCGCCCCGTAGAGAGCCGAATTCAAAGAGACCAGAAAAAAGGGGGTCGGGATGAATGCCTTTAACACTTTTAAAGCATTCCAATTTGATTCAAATTTGATGGAATTTCTCGAGAATGCCCGTTTTTTAGACTTTAAACTCAACGATTTCTGGGATTTTCATCTAGATAATATTAAGTAATACAAATAACGAATATATAGTAATCTAGTAATACAAATAATTAATATCTAATATATTTCCGAAAAACAAAACGATTAGTATCGAGTACACAAGCTAATTTGAGTGAAAAAACACAAAAAAAAACTTGAAATCCGTTTACGATTTGCTAACTTTTTAGAGCTAGAAGTTTTGCGTGTAAGCTTTAGTTTAAGTTTAAGCTTTTTTTAGTATCTCTTTTTAGTATCATTCGGTATCAAAGCCTCATAAAACAATTAAATTCAATTGCTAGAGTTCATCTTTTTGAAGCTCTAGTCCCCGTTCTGACCCCCAATTCCCCTTTTTAGTTACTGACCAGTTAGTTAACATGAAATTTAGTAATAGAATAGTATTGCTTTTGAAAATAGTATTGCTTTTGATAAATTGACTATTGATTGTTGAATTGTTCTTTACTTAAAAAGCATAACTTGACTTGTTCTTTATTTAAAAAGCTTTAAATTTAACACAGAAACTTGCTATAATACCAAAAATTTTAAGAATATCCAACTTTGAATAGTTTTTTTATTATCTTAAAGCTGAATTGGCTAACCGCAAAAAAAAAAGGTGACAATACTCTAAACTTTCGAGACACCGTAGACAATAACTACAAGCATTAGAACAGTTTATCTGACTTCGATTTGGCACTAACTTGATTAACATCAAAATCTATTCAGGCAGTTGGCGCTCTTTGCGTAGCGCTTCTCGTCGATCGTGGCCATCTCCGTTACGAGGATCGTGTCGTCGATTTTTGGCCTGAGTTTGGGCAAAATGGAAAAGAGAATATTACGGTCGATTGGATTATGAGTCACAAGGTTTGTAACTTTGCTTTTTGTGCTTTAGAATTCGTTTTACAATAAAGCTTTTATAGCCTAAGCGAATTTTGACCTTGATAAGTTCAAAAACTAGGCTGGACTAGCAGCTTTTGATGAGCCAATCGACTTGGAGATTGCTCAAGATCACGAGAAAATGGCTGGCATCATCGCTAGACAAGTGCCCAATTGGGAGCCGGGGACAAAGCATGGGTGAGTGGAAATGGATTGGACTTGGGTGATTGATTCGGTAAAGGATAGATTTAACTACCGTATTTTCTCTAATAGTAGTGCACCGCGGCGAGCCGAGTTGGTGACGATTTTACGGGTTTCCAAGCTTTTGCAGAAGCTCAACACTCAAATCCCCCACTAGATCTCATCATCAGCTACATTTTCCGACCCCACATCGATAGGTTCTGACAAGCGGTTCTCGAGATTTCGAGGAATTTAGGCGACGCTCATGGTGCACTACTATTAGAGAAAATACGGTAAACGATCTTGATTAGTTTGTTTTATTGACTTTTATAGAAGCCAGAAAGTTATCGTTTTGAAAATAAAACTTCTGATAGTCTTTAGACGTTTGTCTGAAAAAGAAAATTACGGTAACTTTTCAAAATATCGATCTTTTAGAAGACGCAGACTCAGCTTTGTCAATTTAGCTTTATCTTTATCAATCAATATCAGCTTTATCAGCTTTATCAATTTCAAATCGCTTTCAGATATCACGCGATCACTTACGGCTGGTTGGTGGATCAATTGGTGCGACGAGGCGATCCGAAACACCGGGGAATCGGGCAATTCTTCCGGGAGGAGATCTCCACGAAATACGGTTCGTTGACTTGATTACTTGACTATAATAATACCCATCTTAAGGAATCGACTTTCATTTGGGTTTGCCGGCAAGCGAAGAGCACACAGTTTCTCGTCTTTCCCTGCCCAGCACCGCCCATTTGTTGAAAGAGATTTTGCATGATCCGAGGGTTTGTTAGAATATAGCTATATACTTAAATTGTTGAAAATTTGATTTTACTCTTATTCTAGGTGCTGATCGTTTTGGCGATTTTCCACCTGCGACCACCAGGCTCGATTGCGAGAAAAGTGCGCGAGAATCCGCAATGGTTTAAGCTGGAGCAAGTGAGCTATTTATAGACTTAGTCATGCTTTGAAAGTCTTCTTGAAATCCTGTAGCTGGGCATAGTTTAAGCTGGAGCAAGTGAGCTATTTATAGACTTAGTCATGCTTTGAAAGTCTTCTTGAAATCCTGTAGCTGGGCATAGTTTGCTGGGAGTGGCTTTTATAGCCTTAGTCATGCTTTGAAAGTCTTCTTGAAATTCTGTAGCTGGGCATAGTTTAAGCTGGAGCAAGTGAGCTATTTATAGACTTAGTCATGCTTTGAAAGTCTTCTTGACATACTGTAGCTGGGCATAGAAAAATGTAAAATATTGGCATATATTTGCATACATATAAAACGTTCGAAAGAAACTAACTATAGGATTTGTAGCACTGGGTAAAACTGTGGAATTACTTTGGTGTACTGTAGCTGGGTCACTAAAGATTCTTTAATAAGAAATCTACTGTTAGTCTAATGGAAAATACTGTATCAAGTATTCATGCAGTAACCTGTAAAGGCTAATTTCAGGAAGTGAACACTTTCAACGCTCCCGAGTTGCACCAAATCGAGCAAGCCGCCGCGTTGGGGATCACGAAAGCGCGCGATCTTGCGAAGCTTTTCTCCTTGTTTTTGAGCGGGCAAATTGTTGGAAAGGTTTGTTTAACAATTATAGATAAAACAGTTTTCTTTTATAACTAGCTATTCAAAGTATTGGGTTGTCAACGGGACTTTTTCACTAAAAATTGGTAGATACTAGACCAAGAACTAGAACAAGAACAAGAACTAGAACTAGAACAAGAACTAGAACAAGAACAAGAACAAAAACTAGAACTAGAACTAGAACTAGAACTAGAACAAGAACAAGAACTAGAACTAGACCAAGAACTAGAACAAGAACAAGAACTAGAACTAGAACTAGAACTAGAACAAGACCAAGAACAAGACCAAGAACAAGAACAAAAACACCCCCACAAACCCTGCCATTAGCCTCACTGGGTTTCTTATGAGGCAGTAAAAACTAAAGAGCATTACTCCAAGACACTATAATCCTAGCAAAGCAAGACTCTATTTAAAATTTCAGGACTTGTTGCAAAGATTCGCCGAGCCAACAGTCGCTTCGGGGATCGATGAAGTGGTGATGGTGCCATTGCCGAAAGGACACGGATTCCTTTACGAGAGACATCCAGTTGATGGGGTAAATCATGGAAAAGCAATCAGAAAAGCTAAAAAGTTGATGCGACTGTTGGCTGCGTCAGGATGCGTCATAATTACCGTCACAGATCGCTTCTAAAAGTCCAGCTCAGCTAAAATCTCCTAAAACCAAACGAATCTCTCATTTTTTTTCATAAGTAAATTTTTTTTGACTAGATTTTCTGTAGCAGTGCTCAATATTAAGTCAATTGGAGCACACACAATTTTTCTATAGGCTTTCAAAGTTGAGAGTCGCACTTTCGTTGACAGCAACGATAGCAGACTCAGACAGCAGCAACACATCTTAAAAGCTTTTTTAGAAAAGTTCATTTTTGGCTAAATCAGATAAGACTTTCACTAATTTTTGAATAAATGGCGTTAAATTTTAAAACTAGTAACTAGGTGCTTGGATATTGGATAAAGTGATTGCCATTCTTTTTAAAGAATGGCAATCACTTTATCCAATTCCTGAGCAGCTTTAAGCTTTGGCATTTAAGGGTAAATTTCAGAATCATGTCATTCAGATTTTATCTTCATGACTCATGATTCTTAAAACTTTAAAGCAAATTTTACATGACATGTTTTTCGTTAATACGTTTCTTTCAAGAAAAATTGAAATATTTCACGGCAAGTGTAGCGCGTGCAATCCCAAAAGTCATTGCGTGCCAACGAAAGTGCGACTCTCAACTTTTAAAGCCTATATAAAAATGGTGCTTGCTCCAATCGACTTATTATTGGGCTACAGAAAACCTAGTCAAAAGTTACCTATGAAAAAAAAGCAGAGAGATCCATTTGCTTTTGGCTAAGCTGTACTTTTGCTTTTGGCTAAGCTGTACTTTTGCTTTTGGCTAAGCTGTACTTTTGCTTTTGGCTTTTAGCTAAGCGATCCCGGGTAATTATGATCCTTTAGAAATATCCAGTTAAAAGATCCAAATATTAAGATGAAAATTTTCAGCGACGCTGGCTAGTCGGGCATCCGGGTTACGGTGGAAGCACGGTGATGATGGATCCCGAGGAGGAGGTGAGAAAAGCGAAGATTCTATTTGAAATTCTATCTAGAAAGCGAAGATTCTATTTGAAAATTTTGCTAATGTTTAAGGATAAAATTGCACTTTTAAGGTTTGAGAATCGATTTTGCTTTTTTGATTTCAGATTGTGATCGCTTATGTGAGCAATGGATTGAAAACGGGAATGGGTGAGCTGACAAGGACGTATCGATTATTGAGGTGAGTTGGGTGGGGTTGAGGGTTTTATTTAAAGGAGATTCGAGTGTCAAACAGTGAAAATACATTAAGAATTGAGTGTATCAGATTTTTGAAAGTATAAGTCTTGCTTTATAAAAGGAATAGAAAGGCAAGCCTGCAAAGTTGCAAAGTTGCAGACTTCCAAAGTTGCAGACCAACTTCCCAACTTCCCAACTTCCTAACTTCCTAACTTCCTAACTTCCTAACTCCGATACTCTAAAGTGTGCCCTATCTTAAATCAGTGTTGCTTTAGCTTTAAATTATTTGATTTTTTTGCTTTATCTTTAGTTGTATCCACTTGTTTACTATTTTAGGTGATAGAGTACGGTAGTCTGGGTGCATTTTAAAGCACTGATTCAAGTCGAATAAGTTACAAGTAAGACATCTGAAGGATTTGGTAACGCAATACTTTGAACAACTTACAATTTGATACAGTCTCTATTTTTGTATACAACTAATCGTTAATCGTTAATCGTTAATCTGTAATCGTTAATTTAATTATTTAAGACATTTTCAGAAACGCCGTCTTCGAATGCCTCGAGAGGGACAAGAATTTGTAGAGATTTTTGGAGTTTTGTACATACATTGATCAAATTTCTCATCATTTTTTGTGCTTATCTAGAAGCTTTCATAGTGATCAATCTCTGTTTTCCTTTTTCTTTTCTTTTTGGAGTATTCTAGATGATTCTAGATGATTCTAGATGATTCTAGATGTTTCTAGATGATTCTAGATGTTTCTAGATGATTCTAGATGTTTCTAGATGTTTCTAGATGATTCTAGATGTTTCTAGATGTTTCTAGATGTTTCTAGGTGATTCTAGATGTTTCTAGATGTTTCTAGATCTTTCTAGATGATTTTAGATGATTCTAGATGATTCTAGATGATAATTCCAAATAATTCCTTGAACTAAAGTGTTTTCTGAAAGATCTAAAAGATCCGCTTTGGTAAAAGCTATTTCCTACTCTACCTCTAGGTAACTTCCCCTGAAAAGGATTACAGAAAAGAAAAGGATGTTTCTAAAGAAAAAGGGTTACGGTAGCTTTCCCCAAAGAAAATCGGTTACAGTAGCTTTTCTCTATTGAAGAATTACGTTAGGATCTTTTAGAAAACATTTTACTAGCACATTCATGACAATATGGCCCACCGGTGGGTTCTATACAAATTTAGTACTTTTTTTAAGGCCGATTGAGCTGAAAATTTGAAATCAGGGATTTTCAAGGGTGAGGAATTCGAATCTGTCATCAGTTTTTAAAGAAAGCTGCGATTTTTCGATATTTCATCCGGTTTAACTACCCAAGTGCAACATTTTTACATTTACAATCCAGGACAGTGTGCCAGAAAGCGCGCGA
Source organism: Mesorhabditis belari (assembly GCA_958450365.1). NCBI lineage: Eukaryota > Metazoa > Nematoda > Chromadorea > Rhabditida > Rhabditidae > Mesorhabditis > Mesorhabditis belari. The sequence continues at coordinate 1,609,353 of CAUEEP010000923.1, forward strand.
TTATAAAAACATGACAATTTTCATATTTGCATAATCGTGCGCCTTCTGGCGTACGATCTTTAAAGATATCGGAGAAAAATGCGGAGAATTTCGCTCTTTTTCCTCCATTTTGGTTTAATTACCCAAATTTTTAGCGAGTGGGGGCCCAGAAAGGGAAGGGTCTGTGGTCGACCCCGTCCGATCTGCCAAGTTGAGCAACGTCGGCGCGGGTTAGTCGTGGGTTCGACTCCCATGGGCTCCCCTCCGAGCGCCCCAGCCCGGCCATCGGAGTATCATCGGCTACGACAACTACACTTCTGCCTCAGTAAATGTGGAAGCGGGTTGTGATCTGCGCTAAGTGCGAAGACAGATCAAATCATTATTATTTTTATTTATTTTTAGCGAGTTTTGTGATGATCGCTCGGAAATTAAAGTTCCTCAAAAAGAAACAACGTATTCGAATTTTGTTATCCTCGAAAGTCCCAGATTGCAAAGTTTTTAGGTTTACAAAAAAGCACAGCTCCAAAATATCGTTCAAAACGGCAGCCAAGTCAAAAATGGTTTTGTCGTGAATGTGTTGGGAGGAAAACAGTCAACTTCCCATATTCATTCTTCTACGGGCTACTCATTTTCCTGTTTTTGATTAGATAAGAATTTACCGTAAATACTGTAATAAATAAATACTGTACCCCACCGCCTCGTAAAGTCACGTAGCCGCAAAAGTTTTTTCGTATTTCATTTCAATTCGTATCTCAAAGCGCCCATACTTTTGAAAAATTCGACTTTGATATCAAAAAATAGCTCTGAATTTCAGCTATCTTTTGATACCTAAGCGCACATTGTAGCATAAAGCAGTGTTGAGTAAAACGCGTTCAAAGCTAGACTACGCAACACTCCGCACCGTTATTATGGGGGTGGGGTACTATTACAGTATTTACGGTATGTCTTTTTTTGCAAACACAAGCTTTTTTTTGTGATTAGAGTGTGTTTCTTGTGAGTAAGTAATTACTCAAGTAAAATTTACATGAGTAATCGACGTTAATTGACGTTTTTTGATCGAGTAACTACGAGGCAATCCTCTTTACACGTCGAGTCAATTGAATATCTTTACATTTGACAGGAAATTGCTGGGTAACTACGAGGCAATCCTCTTTGCACGTCGAGTCAATTGAATATCTTTACATTTGACGACATTTTCCCACCAAATCAGTTAAACCGCTGAATATCTTTAAAAGAAGTACATGTAGCTGACTGGCGCTCGTGTTTTTCCGTGCCAATTTTTTTGCAATGATTTTCGCTACGGTAATTTTTCTTGTTTACGTTTTAAAAACGCATTACGAGTAACGATTATACATTTCGGTGTCCGCCCCTTGTCCCCCTAGGTTTCCCCCTTGCCAGAGGCATTTTGGATTTTTCTCGACGCAGGATTTATCAATTTGGCTGTTTTTGATTTCATTGGATAGAGGACAGATAAACGCATCGCATGAGACCAAAAAGAGCCAAATTGATAAAACCTGTGCCGAGAAAGATCCAAAATGCCTCTGGCAAGGGGGAAAACTAGGGGGACAAGGGGCGGACACCGAAATGTATAGTAAGGACTCTCTTTTAAAAAGCGTTTTGGCTAAAGAAAAATCTTTACACAATCAACAAGGCACTTGTAAAGTAAAAGGAAAATGTCGGAGATTCAGAAAAATTTGGTCATGATAAAAATTAAGGTTAGAGAAAATGTGGAGAGATTTGAAGAAGCGGTATAGGTGAAAACATTGCATCGATTCGTGTTACAGCAACGCTGAGAGATCTGACTCCGAGACTCGACGATTTGCATTGTGCCATACGTCTGGAAAATCTTCTCCTTTTGATTAAGGTTAGCAAAAAAAAGCCAAATCATATTTGGATCATATTTGCTATTTGGATCAGAATCATATTTGCTCAAATCATATCATATTTGCAATTTTTCGTAAGTTCCAGGCTAAGCCAAGAAAAAGCCAAGGTTTTAAGCTAAATTAGTTGGAATTTCAAACCAAAGAATTGAAAGCCATCAAACCAAGGCTATTGAAAGCCATCATACCAAAGCTATTGAAAGCCATCAAACCAAGGCTATTGAAAGCCATCAAACCAAAGCTATTGAAAGCCATCAAACCAAGGCGATTGAAAGCCATCAAACCAAGGCGATTGAAAGCCAAAAGCTTTGGGTTTTTTGTGAGTTTGATCTACTTGATTTAGGAAGCTTGTTAACATCAACAAGCATTGACCAACAAGTCAAAAGCTCTAAGCAAACGATTTTTTTCGAATAAAAAAGGAAACTATCGCATAATCGGGTTTTTTGCAAATAGTAAGAGACAAAAAATGGTCATCCAACAAAAAACTGGCTCTGTGACGCCTTATAGCCTGTATGCCTTAAAAACTCTAGTAAAACTTAATTCAACTTCAAGCTATTGATTGATTGAATCACTTTGCTCAATTCTCAGCTGATTTTAAATCGAAATCGACACGATTTTATGTGAATTTTTGGGCAAATTTCAGTTGATTGCATCTATTGATTCTTCCCATTAAAGCCTCGAATTAACAATTCAAACAAAAACGATTTTTTTTGTTAAAAAGAGATTTTTGTCTCTACAAATGAGCGAACTCTTAATTCAAAACCTTATTTTGATTTATTGTTAGCAATTTTTAAGCCTTTTAAGCCTTTTAAGGTCTAAAACTAAACAATAACTAACATCACAGCGATTCCCGCATCCTTGTGAAACCTCGAGTCCCTCTGCGGTCTTCGAGAAAGCCACCGCGCACCAATCAGGGCAAATCATCAGTTGATCCTGAAGATTGATAATATCTTCTTTTCAAGATACCTTTTATAGTGTTTGCATGATAAGCAGCCATTTCCTAGTTCGATTTCAACTCACATATGTTTTATTGGTAATCGAGCGACCGTTCAGCGTTTTCGATAAAATACATTCAAGAGCGAGGGTTTCGAAGAGAAAACACGCGACGATAAGGCAAAATTGGCGAATCAAACACCCTCTCATGGAAATCTTTGAATATTTTTGACGAAATCTAAACTTTAATTTTCTATTTGAGATCGATTCCAGTTGTTGTAATGTTATAAAATGTTGTTAAAGCAAATGAAAACGAGAATGAAATTACTGTAAATTGATATGGCAAAACAGTGAGCAAGTAAAAAAGATCATTAGTTTTTTAGAGTTTTACCAAAACGGAAAGACTAAAAGTACTATTCTGACAAGATAGATGATTTCAAATGACCCTGGGAATACCTACCGTAAATACTGTAATAGTACCCCACCCCCATAATGACGGTGCGGAGCGTTGCGTAGTCTAGCTTTGGACGCGTTTTTCTCGACACTGTTTTATGCTACAATGTGCGCTTAGGTATCAAAAAATAGCCCTGAATTTCAGCTATTTTTTGATACCAAAGACGCATTTTTTGAAAGTACGGGCGCTTTAAAAAAAAATACTAAAAAACTTTTGCGATTACACGACTGTACGAGGGGGGCTGGGGTACTATTACAGTATTTACGGTAGTACTTGTTGGGTGGGTTAAATGCACAAAACAAAAAGTCATAACTTAAAAAAGAATAACGCTGGAAAACCCAGTAGCACTTTTTTAAGCGTAACATCTTTTCAAGTGTTTCTATCCCTGATTTCAATTAAACTTTTGGTATTTACGGTTTATGAGCTACGCAATCGTAACTATGCGTTTGTGAATCTCACACACAAAAAACGCAAAAGCACAAAAAACGCAAAAACGCAAAAACACAAAAACACAAAAACACAAAAAAGTTAACACAAAAAAATTGAATTTCTAGGATACGCTATCAGATTTACATAACTTTTAAACTCAATTTAGTTTTTACAATAGATTGACGTAGGTTTAATTGTTGAAAAGCCAACTTTATCTAGCTCATGATAATCATCGTCAGTCGTATAAAGATTCTAAAAAAGAATAAAACAAAATTGAAAGGAATAAATGGAAAAACTTTTCGCTTTTAAATTATAAAAGAGATGAAAATGACGTAAAATGGAGAGAGGGGAATATTCTAAAATGATGAGAGGAGGGGAGATCAAGAGAGGCCACAAGAGAGGCCGCTTTGACTTGCCAATTAGTGTCTCTTCTCCTTTCAATGTTTCAGTTCTTTTTCCCTCATCTCATTTTACATAGACTATCACGTGCAAAAAAATACATCAAAGCATCACTCAAAAAGATCTGAGTTTTTTACGCGATCGTTTTTATGGTGTTTATGGAATATTCTATGACTCCTTTGCTCAAATAGCTCAAATCGCCGCAAATAGTCGCAAATAGTAATAGAATGATTAGCTCCAATCGATTGCCCGATCCCGAAAACGCCTGGCTACAAATTTACAGCTGAATAGCTTTTTTCGACCATTTACAAAGCAAAATCGTTTGCGAAGGTGTCGTTTGCTGACAGAGACCGATAAATTTATAAGATTTATCGTTAATGTTGCGAAAGACGCTCTACCGTAACCACGATAAATGTGCGCCAAATAGAAAAGCAATTGTCTTATACTAAAACTGGAAATGCTAGTCCATTTTGTCTCACTACTGTCTCACTGTACCGAAACAAAAAAGTATCCAGTTGCTAATGCTTTTATCCCAGCATACTATATGCAAAGAAGTTTTACAGTATCTTTATCATTTACCCAAAGAACATATCTTAGTAGATTTGGTGTAGCTAGAATGGGGGGTGGGACAAATGCGACCTTTTTTTTGCGCACCTGGACATTTGCGCACCTTTTTTGCTGGAAAAGGCCTTAGGAAAGGTCGTAGAGCTTCAAAAATGTCAAAAAATTTTCATAGAAGGAAATCGTATGCGTAGATTCAGAATTTTGACAAATCAGACCTCGCTGACACGTCAAATTTGGGCTAAAAGGCAAAAACTACGCAACTTAACGCTTTCCGCAGTTTTTGCTTTTTAGCCCAAATTTGACGTGTCAGCGAGGTCTGATTTGTCAAAATTCTGAATCTACGCATACGATTCCCTTATATGAAATATTTTCGAAGCTCTACGGCCTTTTCCAGCAAAAAAAAAAGGTGCGCAAATGTCTAGGTGCGCAAATGTCCAGGTGCGCAAAAAAAAGGTAGCATTTGTCCCACCCCCAATTTTGGCACAAAGTTGAAGAAAAATGTGACGGAATCGAAAAAAAATGCGACAAGAAGGCGACAAAAATGCGACAGAATCAAGTGCAAAATAGAATTTAGCCTTTGACATCCAAGTGAAAAGAGCCATGTTTTGGGGGTTCATTTAACTCTACAAATGGATGTTAAAATTTTACAGACCAGAACTCAACAATAAGACGCTGAAGCTCTGAAGCTTTTTCTTCCAAAAATTACAAAACTGGAAACCAAAGCTACAGTAATCTGTCGTACAATTTGCTATTGGGTAAAGCTGTAGATAGATCTTTTATCAAAATAACTTTTATAGATAATGGCTTTCAACCAAAAACAAAATCTTTTCTTGGGTTTTATAGAAGAGTAAAAAAAGTAGAAGTGAATGAGGAGAGCGTTGATGAGGACAGAGGACTTTCACAGCCACCAAAAGGGGACCTCCACGTCTGCATAAGTAATGCTTTTTTTGTCTTTGGGGAAATGGATGGGAAAGGAAAAAGAAAACCCGTTTGAACTTTGTAAATAAATAAGTAGATCGGAGGAAACAAAATAAAACTTTCACTAACTTTGCAGCTTTTCTAAAACGTGTCTCAACTATCGAAATCTTGTCTCTATTTCTTTTTCAATCTACCGTATTTTCTCTAATAGTAGCGCACCATGAGCGTCGCCTAAATTCCTCGAAATCTCGAGAACCGCTTATCAGAACCTATCGATGTGGGGTCGGAAAATGTAGCTGACGATGAGATCTAGTGGGGGATTAGAGTGTTGAGCTTCTGCGAGAACTTTGGAAGCCGTAAAATCGTCACCAACTCGGCTCGCCGGGGTGCACTATTATTAGAGAAAATACGGTATCTACTTTTTAAATCTTTCGATATCCTTTGTGAACCCTCACAGAATCAGAGCAAAAATTGATAGATTAGATAAAAAGGAACAAGATTACAGTAGTTTCGAGGAGTTGGCATATTTTAGAAAATGCTTTAGTCGAGAAACTGATTCAAGAAATTTTGCAAAATATCTTTTTGCAGAACAAGGATTTCCTTGAAGCTTCTTCCCCAAGATGTGTATACTTTTCGACTTTGTGATGATGATATTCGTCTTTCTCTTTTCGGTCCATTTTTTTCCCATTCCTTGTTTCCAAATACGACTCAGAAATTTGTGAGCGTTATTTGCATTCGAAAAGGAAATCCCGGAAAAAGAAAAACCCAACGGAAATTGAGATTTGAATTAAAAATTTCTAGTTTACTAGAAATATCTCAATATTTTGTGACAAAAAAAGTTAACAGTTAGAAAAAAAGAATTGGTTGATTTGTGGGGAATTCTTGAGAGTTGAAAACTATCGAAAATGATGATTCTGCCGAGAGGTTGGCACCACTGAACTTTGAAGTACGATAAAAAGCGTAACACTGCATTTCTCAACTAAAAATTGAAATTGACCGTAGAAAATAACTTGAAATTTCATATAAATATGAAATTAGGGGAATTGAAAATAATTGAGCGTCGAATTATAGTCGAAAAACCGAGTTTCCATCATTGTGCTTCACCCTGTAGACAATATTTACCGTGAATACTGTAATAGTACCTTATCCCCCTCGTACAGTCGCGTAGTCACAAAAGTTTTTAGTATTTCTTTTTTTCGAAGCGCCCGTACTTTCAAAAAATGCGTCTTTGGTATCAAAAAATAGCTGAAATTCAGGGCTATTTTTTGCTACCTAAGCGCGCATTGTAGCCTAAACCAGTGTCGAGAAAAGCTCGTTCAAAGCTAGACTACGCAACACTCCGCACCGTCATTATGGGGCTGGGGTACTATTACAGTATTTACGGTAGTACTTCTTGGGTGGGTTAAATGCACAAAACAAAAAGTCATAACTTAAAAAAGAATAACGCTGGAAAACCCAGTAGCACGTTTTTAAACGTAACATCTTTTCAAGTGTTTCTATCCCTGATTTCAATTAACTGGTTTAACAATTAACTCGACACTGGTTTATGCTACAATGTGCGCTTAGGTATCAAAAAATAGCCCTGAATTTCAGCTATTTTTTGATACCAAAGACGCATTTTTTGAAAGTACGGGCGCTTTAAAAAAAAATACTAAAAAACTTTTGCGATTACACGACTGTACGAGGGGGGTGGGGTACTATTACAGTATTTACGGTAGTACTTGTTGGGTGGGTTAAATGCACAAAACAAAAAGTCATAACTTAAAAAAGAATAACGCTGGAAAACCCAGTAGCACTTTTTTAAGCGTAACATCTTTTCAAGTGTTTCTATCCCTGATTTCAATTAAACTTTTGGTATTTACGGTTTATGAGCTACGCAATCGTAACTATGCGTTTGTGAATCTCACACACAAAAAACGCAAAAGCACAAAAAACGCAAAAACGCAAAAACACAAAAACACAAGAAATTTGAAATCGTTTATTCATATTGCACAGTGAATTTTCTTTAGAGTTTATTTTCCGGGTGGTGGGGGAATCTCGGGAACGGACGCTTGCGGGGGTGGAGTGAAGCCGGATCTCACCGTGAATGACTGAAAAGATTGATCTTTTTTTTGAGATTTTATAGGCTTAAGATAGATACTTATAGATAAATACTTAAGATTCTGTTTAATATAATAATATGGCGTCATACTATTAGGTTGGAAGGAAAAGTTCTCGGAAAAAGTTTGACTGGAATTTCTTGAAGAATGAATCCACCAATTCAAGAAGATTTTGTTCTATGATTTACAAGTCGACTCCAAGAAATTACTCGTAAAAAATACTTGAGCGTAACTTTTCGTTAAAATTTTAGAGATTTTTGAAAGCTTATTATTTTCCTTTCGGCTTAAGCTTTCAGCTCAATTTTTTGCACGAGAAAAACCATTTCTTATATGGTAAAGCTAGCATAAATGAGCATCTATAATCTCTTTTTTTTATAGAGCAGATTATAGAGCATTTATGATAAATAGAGATTATAGAGAATCTAAAAAAAAAAGATTTTACAGAGGCTGTATTTCAAAAAATCATTTTTTTTTTGTGTCATCTTCTTGGCACTGAGTGTTTGCTAAAATAGGTGATTCTGAAAATTTAAAGCATTAGATTAAATGTGCCTTAATCACAAATTTTCCCTATTTTAAGTGCTTCATTTTAGGCTTTGAAGGGGCCCCTTTTGCCTATTCATTAACCCATTAAAAACCTGTCTAAAGGCTGGTCACTCAAAAAGTGATCAAGTCACTTCAGCTGAAGAAATCACTTATTTTTTTGTGAAAAACTTTTTGAAATATAGTCAAGTTTATTAAAAAAATCTGGGAAGAATCTATGGTTTGATTTTTGAGAAATCACTTTAGATTTTGAATCACTGCAAACTTTTCCGAGAATTTTCTTTTCCAACCTAATACTTTCAACCTGTTTCTGTGTTATTAGAGCACTTTTTTTGCTACTTTAACAATAATTCAGTCTACTTTTTCAATTACTATTAGAGAGTGTTATATGATGATGAAAAATACGATATTTGCTTTTCTTGATAAAGTTTCTAAAGCTTACAGCAGGGATTGTTGGTGGTGGCGGTGGAGTGGGTGGAGGTGGGGGTGGGGCTGAAAATGATCGAGTATTTTGGTTCCAAATAGCTATCTGGATTTTAATTTATAAAACTTATCTTATTCAAATTTGATTTTTCATTTAAAACTCTAATTGTGATAGGATTTGATAGATCGAAACCTTGATCGAGTCCCGGCGGTCCTCTTGAGTCAAATCGACCCTATAATCTTGAATTTAGTCAAGCTAAACCAAAAGATAAACCAATACCAGCGGGCTCAACTATGTGGCATAGCAATCTAGTACTTTGTCCTTTGAAATTATCCTCATAATTAGATCCAGCACACAGCACCCAAGAATATAGTCAGTGAGAAATTTTTCCCTAAACCAACCGTCGACATCGGTCTTTCCATTGGAGGAGACGGCTGTGACTGTTGATTATTATTCCATTGTTGAACGTTTGGCTGAAATTTTACTTGACAATCAGCTCTCATATGGGTTTTCTTCGACACTTGCCTGTTCTTGTCCACCGCCGTTATTCCATTGATTGCCCCAGTTCATTTGTTGCTGTCCGCCTTGGTTTTCTCCTCCACCAAATTGCCGATCTTTTTGAAAACTCGTCTGTTGTCCGGCATTGTTTCCCTGGTTGTTCATCTGACTCTCATCGAATCCACCCATGCCTCGATTACCTAGAAAATTTAGAAAAAATAAGTGAAAAAACTGGGTTGGTACGATAAAACTTGTGCAGAACTCTCTTTCAATTAGACAATGGGTCAAATTTCAGCCTTACTATTAGAATTAGGCTTTTGGGATCTTACGGAACTGAGACGTTGTGGTGTTGAAAGTTATTAGAAGTCTTTACCATCTCTTCCATTCATCCCGTTCATCCCATTCATCCCATTCATCCCATCCATTCCTCGCATGCCCATCTTTCCACCCATCCCACCGCGCCAGCCCGGTGGCGGAGGGCCCCATGGTCTGAAATACAGTTCTTCTGATAGTAGGAAAGAATATAGAGGATCTAAAACAAAGCTAAATCTACCGACAAGCTTTGCCAAGATTACTGTTGTTTTCTAGGTTACTATAGTTTTCGAAAGTTTACATGCCTTAGAAAACGTACGCTAAAAGGAATAAACTCTATTCAAAACTAGGTATCGTATCTAGGTATACATTTTTGTGTTCTGTAATCAATTCTTACCCCCATGGTCCGTGATGATGTCGATGATGCCAAGGTCTTCCAAAGCCACCTCGCCACCACGGCGGTGGTGGACCCCTGGAAAGTTTGTTTTCAAAAAGTCCAATAAGTAATTATTCCACCAGCCCAACTATGGCAACTGAAAAGATAAGCAAGTAACTGAAGAATTTCAATTTATTGGATGAAAAGCTTTGCCACATGCCCCATCGCTGTGGTGGCGGCATCCTGGGGTAATTTTAAAAGGAAAATGCATAAATCTTTAAAAACCGACTTACCATTGTGCCATGGTGATCGATAAAGCAAATGAAAGTAACAGTAAAATCATTTTAGCAAAAATATGCGATGGTATTTTTTTAAAGTGTAACTTTATCGGGTTACGGAAAATCCGCGAAAAGTTGTTTGGCGAGAACTTTGAGAGAAACGTTGAAAATGGGGGTTTCAATCGAAAAACGGTGGGGAGAACGAGCGCCCGATCATTTCTGTGGGTGTGTTTCTTGTGTTTTCGATTTCTTTTCAAGAAAAAAAAAAGATCTCAGTCTCTTTATCGGTACAGAGACGAGAGTGACGACACGTATCGACAAAAAAAACTTAAAGTAAGATATGCATTTGCTCAATTTAAGGAGAGCATAATCAGTGGTATATAGATCCGGGCACTTTAAGTTTCCCCAATACACTTAACTTCTGTGTTATTTTTGAAGCAAATATTTATTTCGCTCATTTTACCCCCACCCAGACAAGTTTATTGACAAAGAAAGTGACAAAAAATTTAGAAGAAATAATTTTTAGTCGTTGTAATGCGGAAATGATTCAGGTGTTTAAACACGTCACTTCTCTTCCTTTGGTGCATGCTCGTTGCGCATTTTGGACTTCTTTGGCTGAAAAGAAAAACAATTTTTGGTCAAGGAATGAATGTGTAGGATCATAACTTTAGATTCTGCTCCTTTAAATCTTTTATCCGTAAATCTAGGGTAAATCAAACCCCACCTTGCCGCTCTTTTTCGATTCTTTGGATGGCTGCGATTCAGCATTTTTCTTTCCCTTGTCCTTGGTCGATTTTTGTGATCCTTTTTTGCTGGGCTTCTCCGATCCTTCAGAAATTTTCTTATCCTTGTACGACTTGATCGCTTCATCCACTTTGTCCTTTGTCTTTTTGACTTTCTTCGAGGATGCTTTGGCACTAAAATAAACGTAAAACTTTTTCATAAAATGCAAACGCTACTCTTCATGTGGTGTAATCGAAGGTGCGGTAGCTTTTGATGACTTCTGTGCTGGTTGTTCGGAAGGCGGCACTGACTTTGAGGAACTCGCTTTGTGGAGCTCACTCTAAAATAAATATATGAACGAAAATATGAATATATGAAAATATATGAATATTCTAAATGAAAAAGGGTTCCCAAAAGTGACCTTTGACATCTTCGATTTAGGAGCGGTGCAACTTTCGGCAGCTTGTTTCTTTTCTTTTGGTGGCACTTGTTTTATTAATTATTTTTTAATCCCAACCTTGTCCGTTGCCTTTGTGTCGATTCCATTCTTGTTGATCTTTGGGTGTTACAACGTCAGCGGTTGAAATGGCTAAAAAGGTTGATAATACCGGTAAATCAATCATATAGCTGTAGTCTCTACAAGATTCTAAGAAAATAGCTTACATGGAGCGTGTAGAGGAACTTTCAAAGCATTTTTCGTCGATCCAGTGACACCGTCGGGTTTCTTCTAAGGTAAAAATAAGAGCCAATCAAAAAGCAAAACCCATAAATATTAATCCCAACCTTGTCCGTTGCCTTTGTGTCGTTTCCATTCTTCACTGTCTGGAAGCGAGTTGTCGTAGCAATTGATCGAGTAACATCTAATGGCCGAACGCTAGCTGACTTTCGAGTCTAAATAGAGAAATTTGTACAAAAAAAACATAAATTTAACGAAATTAATGAAAAGTAATAAAACAAACAAGCGGCAAAATCTGCAAAAGGCGATCGAATCCTTTCAAACGAAGCATTGGGCAGACGGGCAGCAAAAGTAAATTAATGATACCTCGATCAAGAGCTCGTGCTTTTTATTTAGCGCTTAAATGGTAATTTACTGTTTGCAAAATTGGAAATTTTATACTTGAAGAAATATTCAGTTGTGCGGTTAAATTATTTCTTCACTTGAAACAATTTCTGCTTCCTCGTCAAGCTTTTGACCACAGTTGGCTCTTGGATCGTACCAGCTTGCCTTTGGGGATTTTGCCTCACTGCGTGCGTCACTTTTGCATCATTAATGCTTTCGAACTTGATAAGCAATTGATCCAAGACAATTACTGGCTAAATTGAAATTTACGGTCCAGAAGGTCAAACTTAAAAGTCGAATTTTTTGGTTTAAATATTTTTCCCCTATCATTTTTGTTTTTTGTGCCTAACTAGGCATAGTGGTACTTTTCCAATATCGGGGGAGCGAAAGGAAAATTGGGGGAGCAAACTTTGGCAGCGCTACATATGTCCTATATTATACAAACTACCGCCATAAAATCCGCGAATTACCCGTTATTCTCACAACCTTTATATTAGATCACGAAAGTGACTTAAATATCTAACACCCAGCGAAATGGATCTTTTCCCTTTGAGCGGACTTTCATTGATTCGCCACAGTTGCAAATCCACGACTGGATGACTCCTTTGGTGACGAAATAATCGATTGCCGTTGATTCCTTGAACGCACAAATGTCGGAGAACCTCAACGTCGTTAAAGTTTAAAAAAACGTTGCAGTTAAAATACAGTCCCGGAAATGCATTTTTCGAGGGGGCAAAATTTGCTCCCCCGATTTTCCTTTCGCTCCCCCGATATTGGAAAAGTACCGGCATAGTAAAGCATTAAAACTGGTTTTGAATGTATTTTGACTTTGAACCGTAAAGTTCAACTTAGCCTGAATCTCACCGACTTCTAGACAAAATAGACAAATTTTACGTCAATTGCTTTTTTTTTATACTCAGCTCCTCTTTCGTACTTTAATATTATTTCCAAACGTTTTATTTTAGATATCGATGGAGGAAATAAACGGGACATCGAGTCGACGACAGAGCGACGAAGAAAAGCCACCGGTACGTTTACATCAAGTGATAGGTGTATTGGTTAAAAATTTTCAAGTGTCATTTAATGTTTTTTTTTTGTCTTTTTAGATGCAAAAGCGAAAGACGACAAGTTTGGATAAACCGGGGAAGAATGATGAAATCTTGACTGGTGGCAGTCCTCTAAAGGTATTTTTAAATTTTTATGACTTAACCATACGCGATAAATTTTATCGTCTGAACACAATTTTAACTATGCCTTTTTAGGTCGCTTGCAAAAAACCCGAGGTTAGTATTGCCGGCGTTGGGACAATTGACTTTGTCAAAGTAAGCGCGTTTTTGTAGAATTTTAATAGCAATGACTCAGAGCTTGCAGTTGGATGGTAACAAAGTGATTGAAAAGGACAAAGAAGCCGATGAAACCCAGGAAATGGAGTTCAGCCATAGTCCATCATTAAATTCTACTGCGGTTAGCCGTTTTCTCTTTATAAACATATTTCATTCATTATTGCTATAAACTCAATTTGCTATTTCAGCTTTTGTCTGACACCACCGCTACACACTATTCTACAGCTGAGGTAGTTTGACGCATTTAGATACATTTAAAAATTTTAGGAGTCGCCACCACTTGAACGAAAAAATCTTCGTGTTAAGTTTTATGAGCATGTCCAGGAAAAAGAAATCTCCGACTATTCATCGATGTCATCAAATGTAGTTTTCATTTTAATATGAAAACCGCTCAGTGTTCATTTTAGAGTTCTGCCGACGCACAGTCTCTATTTGAGAGTTTTTCTGGCGAAGAGATCCGAGTGACAAGCAGTGACTCAAACTCTGAAATGAATATCTCTTCGGATAACAGTGATGGATCGGTACTATTTTTTCATTAGTTCTCTATTCATTTGAAAGTTTTAGATTCTTTTTCTCGGGGAGATGAATTCGAATTCATTGCGTAGATTCAAAAATCTACCCTGCGATGAAGATATGAATCCTAACGTTGCTGCAATTGAATCCACGGAAAATGATGTGATCATTTAAAAATTAAAGGAAAAACAATTTTTTAGGCTTCTTTACCTGGTCCTTCCACGTCTCAGCAAGAAAAACGGAAAGTCACTTTCAACCCCGAAGTTTACGAAATTGTCTTCTTTCCAGAAGAGTGGCTTCACGAGGTTTTTTTTTGCATTATTTCTTTACGTATTCTTTAGATCCCGGGGCTTTGTGGACCAATCAAGGAAGAAGACGACGAAGAGGAACAGGTGGATTAATCTTTACAAAATTTTGACCTTGGCTTTCTAATTTTGCTTCCATTCAGGCACCTCAACCCGAAATTGCTGCACCAACTCCTACGCTTGCACCGGTGAAGGAGAAGACTACTTACCCCGAAGAGGCCGCCACTCTAGCTGTTCATCAATCGACCAGTAATTCGACAACAATTCAAAATGTCGTAGTTTTTTAAACTTTATGCTGGATGACTTACTATTATTTAGGTAGAGCCTGATCATTTGGAGTATGAGGCAATGAAAAAGCAGCTCGAGGATCAGCGACAAGCGCACGAAATTTATCGAGATGCCAGGGAAGCCCGCTTACGAGTAGGGCGTTTTTCCAGACTTTACTCTTAACTTATAAAAATTATTAGGTTGAAGAAATTGCGCGCAAGAATGCTGAAGAGCAGTCTACGAACTTACAGAAACTGATGCAAGGCGAAATCCGAGCTCGACTTGTTGTTGAGGTAAAGATTTGTAGTACAAAAATTTATTTTGTTTGTTTTAGGAAGAAAACTCGCAGCTTTTGAAGCAACTTTTGGATGCAAAAACCGACCTTATGCGAGCTAGTGCCCAAGTGCAGGATAATAGAAACGCTTTCCAACAACATCTGATTGAGCGCATCGTTGAAAAAGAGGTGCGAAAATAACAAAACCTCTTAATAAAACCGTTTTGTTTCTAGGAAACATCGCAAAGCTTTTCAGCGTTGTTGAACTCTACCAAAAATCTTACTCTACCACACGGTGAGCTTTACTTTTATTTTTATCACTTGGCTTTAGCGAGTCAAACTCGTTTATTGTCAGAGTCAATGGATGCAGATAGCGACTGTCAGAGGATGAGTGATGTGAGTTAGTTTTCAAACTTTAAGCAATACTATAAATATGACACGAAAACTCTTTTATTCGCCAAATTTAATGATTATATTTGAGATCGACTCAACATTCGAGCTGAACGAAGCTGCGGAAAATAATTGATGTCGAAAGCTTGCTGCTAATCTAGGTTTTATGTACATGTTGTCCCTGTTTTTTGTATTTTTAATATTTCCCTAAGTTTTATGATTGTTACGCTCAAAATTTCTCGTTTGTATTTTTGCAGTTTTAAGATTATTAAATAAATTGTTTGCAGCCAAATGGAAAAAAGACAAAGAAAAGGTTAAATTTCAAAAAGCGAAAGCAGTCCGAGAGATCCGAGTGCTGCGGAAGAATTTCTATTGTAGTTTTCCTGAACCGACTCCGGTCTCAAGTCTCCACCTCAACTTGCATGCCCATGGGTTGGGCCTATGTGCAAGTTGGCGGTGAGTTTTACTTTCTTTTATTGCGATCTACTTTTTTGTTTGATAATGGCTAACTTTAGGTTCATTGCCTAGAGGGGCACCAGCGCAGAAATCGACGATGACCGCCGTGGGAGGAGTGCGGGCCGGAAACTCAACGCTGACCGCTGTGGTGGAATGCCCGCTAGAATCTCGACGATGACTGCTGTGGGAGGAAGTGAGTGTTTTGAGCAACTTTTATGTTTAGTTTAAGAATACCAATTCGGGCCACCAGGATTGTCTTACAAGCCAGAAATCTTCGATTGGAGCGACAAGGATTCGGAAGAAAATGATTGCGACAACTGATTTCTGCTTCTTTGGAGAGTTTGTCATTGATTTGTTCCATTTTATTTGTTATTATTCAATAAAGTTTTAAAAGTTTACACTTTTATTACATTTTTGGCTGAAATTAGTTGAATTTTTGGTAGAAAATGGAGCTTTTCGTGAATATGGTTTTCAGGAGTAAAGTAACGTCTTATTTTTCCTCTAGTAAGTCAAAATGCGATCAAATAAAACCGAGACAACGGCGGTAGACAAGGAACGAGACACGGAACATCTCTTGCCATGTGAGTTTTTGGTCTTGGTGGTTTTAAGTTGTTCTGTTAGATAACTGTTTTGATGTATTTTTTCCTTTAGACAGTGAGGGGAAAGCTTCAAAGAAGATCACCGTTTGGAAGAATCTTTGGGCGACAGTACCCGTCAATGAAAAACCAATGAATCCGTCCTAAATTTCTAGAAACTAGAAGAGCTAAGCTTCGTAATGTTATAAAAAGTTTTGAATTGCAAAGTTTATTTAACGAGAAAGAAATATATGTACACAATATTTGCAAAAACCGGTGGAAAAAAGTATTGGGCCCCTGTCGAAAAAAGAAGAATTAAATATCTTGTTGGGCTATCTCGGGCTTTAATAATCGCCTCCATTCATTTCGGCATGCTTTCAACGAATTTCTCGAGCGTTGGCACTGGGACCGACTTCCAAATTTCTTGTACTTTATTCCAAAGCTCGTCTTTTGAGGTAAATCGATATCATCGTTTTACATGGACCCACAAATATTCAATCGGAATGCAATCAGGAGAATATGGCGGTGTCTGCTGAAGAAAAACATGATGATGCAAAACGACATGGAAAGACGCCCAAAACGGTACCCGGAAAGCTTCACTTTCCAGTTCATCATCAATTCATTTTGGAAGTTTGCGTCGCTATTCTACTGGAATAGCGCAGGCCCTATATTTGTATGAATATAAGTAGACACTTAATCCTTTAATATTGCAGCATATCTAGATCTATTCGTGAATATTTGGATCCGAGCGAGAGGCTTGAATGGCATTTCGCACTTTGCCTTCGTAGGTTTTAAACTTTTTCTTGGATAAAATAGGGTTTATTTACAGTATCGGGGGCGGGGGTTAAGCGCATGAAGTATGAACGCATGAACTTTACAAAACCCGTAAACACATGATATTATACGACGATTTTTGCGATATTGAGATATTCAGTTAATAGCTTGCCTAAATCTTTTAATTTACTTAATTATTTAGGCATTAAAAGATTTAGGCAAGCTATTAACTGAGTATCTCAATATCGCAAAAATCGTGAATAAAGCTGGGAGAAAAAACAGGTTGTACTAAAAATTTTTTTTTGCCCAACTCACCATAACTTTCTTCTGAGTGGGTCAATCCTCATGATTTTAGTATCATTTTGCTGCCCTCAACAGGAACAAAAAATTAAAAATAATAAAATCATAAAGATAGGTTCACTCATGAGAAAGTTATGGTTTAAAATCTGATTTTGATCTAATCTATTAAAGCTTCAAGAAAACTTAGGTACCCAGTCATCGTAACTAGTACAAAATGCCACCTAAGTGTAGTAGCATCTGTTTTTTTTATTATTTCTGGGCATTTAGTAAATTTCGTGACTCATGGTTCATCTTTTTGGTTCATGTTTTATGGTTCGGAAAGTTAATGTTGTGTGGCCATTCACTTTTTATTCAATTTTAGCAAGTGTAATACGTGCAACTTTAAATTTTTATACAGGGTGTTCCAAAAAAACTCAGTTCAGCGCGATTTTTCTGAATTTCTAGTGGCTCTTGGTGGTTGTTGTGGTGCCAATGTTGTGGTGCCATTTCTGAGCCACCATGTCTACCACCACCATATGGGCCACCACCATGAGATTTTTACCGTAAAATTAAAACTTTCTGTCGGCATCGTGGTGCATGATAAACACTATTAGGATAACTACAAATTTAAACCATACGCTTTATTGATCAGCGTTCCCTTGAAAAAACGGGACACTTCTTTAAAAAAGGAGAGTTGAAAATCTCTTATGTACGGCAGATTATCATCTAATGTAGATGAATAGAGTGTTTGGCTAAAAATCTTAGTTTGTATATTAAATATATTAACTCTAATATGAAACCACGGTGCCGGTAGAAAGTTTTAATTTTATGGCAAAAATCTCATGGTGGCTCAGAAATTTCATGTATAGGAAAGTCACGAAATCGAGAAAAAGTGAGAGAATATCGAAAATTTGCCTGCCCAAAATATTCACTTTGACACCACAACAACCACCAGTTTTAACTAGCAGCAATAGCTACTTTTGACCGCAAATGCAATCCACCTTTAGGCTCTATTCTAAACATTCTTTTGAAGTGTGCTTCTTTACTCAAGAATTTTATCTACTTAACTATTTTTTATCTTTAGTCGTGTTTTCACTCGTTTCTTGCTGCTCAATTGCAAAAGATGGATGGGATCGCTGCTCAACAACATGTCAAGGTGAACGCTGGAGTTGGGATTCGAAAGCGTGGTTTGTTTTTTTTGCATCTAACATTTCTACTTGCTAGGTAAGCACTTATCTTCAGTTGCCTAGTTCTAAAATGTACGTAGTTTGCCTAGATGACATTTAGCTGGGTTAGGTATTAGGTTACTGAAGTTTTTTTTTTTCCTTTTCGTACTTCCGTTTAAAACCAACAAATGCACCAATTGAGCTACGGTTTGTTTCATTAGAAATGTCAATTATTTTTGTGCAAAATAACATTAAAACGGGTTTAAAATTTCGGTACTAGTTGGGACGAAGGCACTTTTTTTCTTCAAAACCACCTTTTCTGGGGTAGCTTGATGCGTAGATTCCAAAAACACAATAAGAGCTTCGGAAAAGCCGTTTTAAGCCGAGTTTCGGGGCTCCAAAGTGCGCGCTTCTATAGTGTACTTCACTATATGGAACCCAAGCTATCGACTATTGGGGCACTTTTCAAGGTCAAAACTAGAGCCAAAACCATTTTTAACCACTAAATATTCATTTTCTAAATTAAATTGAAATTTCGACCACATGGTCGAAATTTGGAAAAAAATTTTATTTTGCTCCATTTTGATCAGAAACGTAAACGGTAGGTGGAATTATGTCAGAAGAAGTGTTTTTGGCTTCGAAAAATGTTTTGAGAGACCATTTTTTAGACCTCTTCCCTATGTGTATCCCTCTCATCACACTGTATGAGCGCGCCCTTTGAAGCCCCCAAAACTCGGCTTAAAACGCCTTTTCCCAAACTCTCGTTGTGTTTTTCGGAATCTACGCATAAAAATTGGTTTTGAAAAAAAAAAGTCCCCCCCCCCCCCAACTAGGATAGTACCAAAATGTCTTATCTATAGATTTTTGGGAGCGTGAAGTCGGGTCGGCAAAAAGGGCGACGGTTTGATGCGGTTTAGACACTTTAGCGAAGGACAGCCTAGATGACATGCCGCTGAGTGTAGTACAAACTCGTTTTTTAAATTAAGCTAGAGTATAGTTTGCAAATATAGATCACTAGTAGCTGCAGGCTTAATGTATAGAAATAAATCGAAAAACCGCTACTCAGTTTTTCTATCAACGTTTCAGTCATTAACATACTAGACTATAAAACAACGCTAAAGCTGCTAATGGCCTATATTTGAAAACTATACTCAAGCTTAATTTAAAACACCAGGTTTGTATTAGGTTAGTGAATGTCTTTTCGTTCCTTTTCATACTTTCGTTGAAAAATAACAAATTCACCAATTAACCTATGGTTTTCTCTTAGTAAAAAATATTTATTGTTTAATTTCCCATCTTTTGAAGTCAATTTGGGTTCACTTTCAAACAAATTTGGGAGTGAAGACGTGTTTTTCGTAAGGAAATTCTACGAAGAAATTGGCTGATGTAATTTCTCTGAAAATTTGGCTATATGGCTATAGTGAGGTCACTATCTTACATCTATTGACACCAAGATAGGTTTTCTTAGCTAAAGTGTCTAAACCGCATCATCAAGTCGTCGTCCTTTTTGACTACCCGACTTCACGCTCCCAAAAAATTCAGACATAAGGCATTTTAAACCTGTTTTAATGTTATTTTGCAGAAAAATAATTGGCCTTTCTAATGAAACAAAGCGTAGCTCAATTGGTGCATTTGTTGTTTTAAACGGAAGAACGAAAAGACCTTCTAGACAGCCTACTAGTACCAATTCTCTTCCTTCAAAATTGCAACGAGAAGGACCAAACAGCATGAGTACTTTCATTTTAGTTGCAACGGATCGTGATATTGAAGGCTTGAGTTCGAAGTTTCGACGATTATCGCTTCTTGAGTTTGGATCTGAGAGAAGCGCCGTCGTTCAGAGGTAGGTATATTTTTCACTTGCTCTCCCTAACTGTTAGCATTTACTATTTAGCATTTCAAGAAAAGTTCGATCTGCCCGCCGATCAGCTCGACAGTCGCTGGATTCTTTCCCCACATGCCACGTTGAGAAGAATGATCGAAGGCGCATCGAAGAAGCTTTGTTTCAAGCTCATCTCACATCAGGTATTGTACGGCTATTCGTTGTGCTAAGGGTGCTAGTTTTTTTCTACATTTTCATTTTAGACGAATCGGCGGTTCTATCTATTTCTGTCGCTGCGAAAGAAATAGGAAATGGACTACGAGCAAACTATGGGATACGCACACGTTCAATGGCTGCCAACCTCTGCCATCTAAGTGTCAATGAAATAAACAAAAAGCTCGAAGATCTCGTTGCACAAATTGATGAGAATCGAGTAAGTGCCCTACTACATAGTAACTTACATTTACTATGAATTTAGCTTGTTCAATTTTCCTCTCGGGCTGGTTTGCCGCTAGAACTTGCAGATGTTGGTGGAAAAGATTACGCGTTCGACATTATAAACTATTTTCTTCACAACCAGGTACTTACTTTATTCTTAAATTACTTATTGGGTAAAATAAATAAGAATTAGAAAATGCTAGATTGATTTCTAAACTAAAAGCTGCAAATAAATATGCGTTGTTCTCTTTGAAGGATATTTTATGGATATTTAACAGGAGTCTTTGTTGAAAAAAAACCCAAAACTGCCCTTTTAGATGCCATGTGAAAATGTTGCTTCTCACTTTCCTGAGATTAAACGAGCTCAAATGGTTGATTGGATTTTTTGGATCTCTTGCGTGGTCAGGCTACCAAATGAATCATATTTTTTGGCAGTTCATCTGTTAGATAAAGCACTAATGGTTAGTTTATGATATTTTTTTACCTAATAAAAACTTTTTAGATCGACCAAAGCATTTCTGAAATGTCGGATGTGCAAAACCGCGTTGTTATGGTGGCAGCTGTGAAGGTTGCTGGAAGATTCGAACTCGGTCCCGAATATGAATATGAAATGGTATAACTTATCATATTAATGTTTCAAACAATTTTTTAGTGCGGTCGTCTTAAGTCTATGGTTTGCAATGATAAACTACAGTGCCAAGAAGACAAAATTAATCAATGGGAATCTCAGGTTGACCTTCCTTTTATCTTTTATGGTGACTGGAAAAATGTTTTAGCTTCTGAATTTTTTTGACTTCGCCATTTCGCGCAAACACGTGTTGCACTTTCTCCGTATTTTTTGGGTAAGCTTTTTCGATACTTTGGACAGCTTTTCTAAAGTATGTTTTTAGTTATTGATGAATGATGTCATGAGTGAAAGTGAGAAAAAAAATGGATGGGCGACAGTTAAGGGATTGGCATATATCGCAGTGGCCCAAGCACCTCTGATGAATAATAATCCTTCACTCGTTGCTGCTGCCATTATGCGGATATCTCTTCACTTGTTTTATAATCGTCGCCAACTTCCGGAGGATAAAGTTTGCTTTTCTAAACTAGTAGTGATAAGTGAATTTAAGTTTCTCCAAGTCATCTCAAGCCTTCTGCACGAAGAAAATCAATACGTGCCGATCGCCACAAACCTTTTAAATTGGATTTTGTCTTCTCCAGGTCCAAAATACATTCCAACGGTAAGTTATTTCAATTATCGATTATAGTTAGTTGGAGTTTGTAGATCGCTCGTGTGTTTAAAGCCAATCAAGATCATCCCAGTAAAGAAGAATTAGAAATGATTGCCTGTGAATTAAAGAACTTTGACAAGTATTTGCGTAGAGGCTAACACCTTGATATCTTGTATGTGTTTTATGACATTTTATTGTAACTACCGTAAATGCTTTAATAAAACGCCCCCTAAAGGAGCGTTGTGTAGTCTAAATATACGCTCAAAAAGGACGACCATATCACATCTATGATTGTTTTAGACTACGCAACGCTCCTATAGGGGGTGTTCTATTAAAGCATTTACGGTATCCTGTGAGTGCATTTAAAAATTTGTCACATGTTTTATGCGGAAATAAATATAACATAACAAACTTAATTGTACATAACATAACATAACATAACAAACTTAATTGTATTTGACATTCAAATCCTTCATTGCATTTGCAGAAAAAGCGAAGATTGCATCGAAATTGGAGTATGTTCCCTGCAATTAATGTATTTTCCGAAAGGTCCGAATTTCGACAACTACGTAATTTTTCAGTGCGTGAGTTCCTCATCGAGTGAACTCATAGTTAAGTGTTCCACCAGGATTGTCTTACAAGCCAGAAATCTTCGATTGAAGTGACAAGGATTCGGAAGAAAAAATTGCGATAACTGACTTCTGCTTCTTTGGAGAGTTTGTCATTTTTGTTTACAATTTGTTCCATTTTATTTGTTATTATTCAATAAAGTTTTAAAAGTTTACACTTTTATTACATTTTTGGCTGAAATTAGTTGAATTTTTGGTAAAAAAATGGGGCGTTTCGTGAATATGGTTTTCAGGAGTAAAGTAATGTCTCAGTGAAGAAAATTTTGCAAAAACAGTGAAAAAATTAAAAAGGGGGTACTCCAAAAAAGTACCCCCCAACTACTCCTTTTCCAAAAAAGGTACTCTGATTGTATACAGACGGCTAATAATTTTAAAATCTGCATTTTGAGAAATTTGTATAGCAAATCGGGTGTTTCTTTTGAATCGATCCCGAAAGAATTTTATTTTTTAATCAACTTCGTTCAAATTTGCTCGTTTGGTCAAAAATGTAAGTTTCTTTTTGTTTGTTTCCGTACTTTTCCTCTAGTTTTCCTCAAAATGCGATCAAATAAAACCGAGACAACGGCGGTAGACAAGGAACGAGACACGGAACATCTCTTGCCATGTGAGCTTTTGGTCTTGGTGGTTTTAAGTTGTTCTGTTAGATAATTATTTTCGTGTATTTTTTTCGTTTAGACAGTGAGGGGGAAGCTTCAAAGAAGATCATCGTTTGGAAAGATCTTTGGGCAACAGTACCCGTCAATGAAAGACCGAAACGCATCAATCCTTGGCGAAACGATGAAAAGCAAATGACCGGAAAGAAAGCTGTCCTCAAAAATGGTTTGTTGATATCGTTCTTTGTTTTTATTATTTTAATCCTAACATTTTTGTTTAGTTTATGGAGTGGCATTGCCTGGCGAGATTCTAGCAATCATGGGCGGTTCTGGTGCCGGAAAAACAACTCTTCTCAACATTCTCACCAACAACGAACAGAGAGGCGTCGAGGTTGTTCTCTTGTCACATTCGGGATCAATTTCCTTTTTTAGCAATCGGGCGTCGTACTTGTGAATGGCGACGAAGTGAATGTAACAACGATGCGACGAATGGCTGCATTTGTGCAACAAGTGTGCTTAAATAGTTTTCCATGTAACTCTATCGTTCAGGTCGACCTATTTTGCGGCACTTTGACGGTAAAAGAACAGTTGCTTTTCTCGGCAAGTCTTCGCATGGGACGGGGTTATACACGTGCTCAACGACGTCAACGCGTTGATAAAGTCATTAATGAGGTATTTTCAGTCGCATCTGGTTGATAAACGCAATCTTTAGATGAATCTAGTCGATTGTCAGGAAACGATGATTGGGATACCAGCTCGAACGAAAGGCATATCTGTCGGAGAAAAGAAACGCTTGGCTTTTGCATGCGAGGTTCGAATTTGTCATTTGTTAAATGTTTAACTTTTTAAAGCAACTTTCATTGTTGAAGTGTTTAATTTCTTTAATATTGTGTTTTTATGTGCTCACTGATCCGTCAATTTTTTTCTGTGATGAGCCAACAAGTGGTCTCGACTCGTTCATGGCACAACAAGTTGTCAGCTGCCTTGTTCGGTTAGCCGCTCAAGGGAAAACCATCGTCACTGTCATTCATCAACCGTCAGCCGAAGTCTTTAAAATGTTTCACAAGTAAGTGTTTGGCAAGTCTTTCGCTTCATTAGTCTTGCGCAAACTTTTGTTTTTAGAGTGTGCTTCATGGCTAATGGACGAACTGCTTTTCATGGCCGAGCCTCGGACATTTGCGATTTTTTGGAGGCGATTCACGATGATCAAATAGAGTTTGCTTATTTATGCGTGTAACAATAAGAGACTTTTAGTGTTCCATTCGATTCTGCTCCAGCCGACCACATGATTAAACTTCTCTCGGTAGAGCCAGCAACAAAGGAGTACGATATTCGACGGATCGATGTATGAACTTGTTTTCATGAACTGTATTAAATTTGTTTCTTTAGCGAATTACTGAAGCTTTTGAGAAGAGCAGTCATGGAGAGTTGTTGCAAAGGATTGTGCATGGAGAATTGAGTGGCAGTGTGCGCACCCTGCAAGAGAGCGGAAACCTTGAATTGGAGAAGATTCCACGGTAAATTTTTTAAATTTTGCACTGACAGCTTTGTTATTTAAAGAGTTTACCTTAATCCAATTGTCGCCATTTTAGTTATTCATCGTCTTTCTTGGTTCAATTCTGGACACTTCTTAAGCGATCGCTTCTTACATGCCTTCGAGATCCACTCCTTGTCAAAGTGAAACTCTTTCAAGTCGTTGTAAGTTTATTCAATGTTTTATAAATTTGTGAGCGCTTTTTCCTTGAATAAAATTCTTATTTAGGTGACTGCCCTGGTTATTGGACTAGTCAACCTTCGAGTGAATATTCGCGGTGAAACCATTCAAAATATTGAGGGAGTACTCTTCAACACAATTCGTGACATGAACTTTCTCTTCATCTTCCCGTCGATCATTGTAAATTTAGTGTTGTAGTTCCGTTTTGAGTAACTTTCAGGTGATCACAGCCGAATTACCCGTTTTCTTGAGAGAGCACAAGGCTCGGGTTTATTCAGTCGACAGGTATTTTTGAACTTTTAGCTAATTTAATATTACTTTAGTTACTACTGGGCAAAGTCTTTCGCTGAGCTACCCCAGTACACAATTCTGCCAATCATTTATTCTTCAATTGTTTATTGGATGACAGGTGATTGAATCGAGTTGTGCACGTATAACAGTTATTGTAGGTCTCCACGAAGGAGCTGGCCAGTTTTTCAAGTACATCATGATGTGCATTATTCAGGCTTATGTGGCCAATACAATGGGTTTGTGCGTTTTAAAATTTACTTTGATTTATTTTTATTTTATTTTATTACCTTTTATTTATTGCCACTCTTAATAGATTTTTGCAATCACGAGTTCGGCGTTCTTGTTAATTGTATTACTGCATTCAAATTTTAGCAACTTCTGGTGCTTGTGTGTTTGGCGAAGAGGGAGCCGCCATTACTTTCATGCCTCTTTTGGTGCTTCCGATGCTCGTTTTTGGTGGCTTCTACATTAGATACGAAGACGTGCCGATATATTTCCGGGTAAAAGCTTTCAATATCATCATTGTGTATTTGTTTTATTTTAGTGGATCACCTGGATTTCGTGGTTCCGCTTTGGATTCGAGGCACTGGAGAATAATCAATGGACGGCTCATGGAGATATTAAAAGTAGGGATTTACTAAGAGTCTTACTTATTTTCTTTATTATTAATTTATTAATTTACGAAAAATGTACTGATTTCCATTCCAGATTGCACTCCGCCATGTGCAACACCAAATGGTACTGAAGTGTTGATTAGCCGCGATATGAACCCCGATGTGTGGGTTTTTTGGATGAACAGCGGTCAGTTTGAAATTGGCTCTGCTATTGGATTTTTTTTTCTTCCAGGAATTCTCATCGCAATATTTGTGTTAGGACGTGTCTTTGGATTGGTGGCTTTGAAGTTGCGGGTTCGATTCGGAAAATAATCTCATTATACTGACAAGTGCTTTCGAATAAATAAGTTTTCGCTATTGTGTTTTACCGTATGAAAGTGATTTCTATGACTATGATTCGATGATGTTTGGCGAAAATGGGAGTAAATTTTATTTGCAAAATGTATCGATTTGGTAAATTTGAGATGAACAACTTACTTATTTGGGCAAGAATCATCAGCACAAGAAAAACTGGGAATTTTTCCTTTTTTCAGTCTAGAGCACAAAAACAGATTGGACAGGGGAAATTCGACAAACAAGCTCTGTCATGAAATAGAGATTCGCTTGATGGAGGGGAAAAAACGAGAAAATCGGTTATTTCGGTCCAGACCATCTGATTTACGACATGATCACGCATTTGTTGCTGGTTCAATTTTTGAGCTTAACCGTTTAAAATGACGTCATTTAGCGAATCTATTGATTTGACAATGTCTAGATGTTGTGATTTGTGACACCTCACCATCGGGTGAGGTATCACAAATCAAAAGATTATCTCAAAAAAAAAGTGAAACCCTCGGGTGATCAAGAGAAATTTTGCGAGTAGTAACCAAGGAAATGGTCTTTTCCCCAGCTCTTGTACGCGAGATTCAAGGCCACATTGTTTATTTCGAAACTCTTTTTGGATCCAAGCACCTTTTACTTCCCATAAAATTTATTTCGAATGAAGCACGAAATGAATCACAGCGGAACAATGATGAGCAAAAAGAGAGATCATTCGAATCCATTTTTCGTTCCTTCTGATCCCCCGTTCACTGCTTCTCGTCCTTCTTTTCCTCATCTTCCTTGGCCTCTTGCTCGTCGTCCTTCTTCTCGTCCTTCTTTTTCTCATCTTCCTTGGCCTCTTGCTCGTCGTCCTTCTTCTTGGCGTCGTCTTTCTAAAAAACGAACATCTCACACCTTCTAATCAATAAGTTAAATACCTTTTCCTCTTTCTTCTCGTCCTTCGTTTCTTCTTCCTTCTTTTCCTCCATCTTCTCGTCCTTCTTTTCCTCCATCTTCTCTTCTTTCTTGCCCTTGTCGTCATTCTTTTCTTCCTTCTTTTCCTCCTCCTTGCTCTCCTTCTTCTCACCATCCGGTTTCTTCTCATCTTTTTCGGCTTCTTTCTTTGGTTCCTAAACAAAGTTTGAGTAATATTAAAGACCAGTGTTACCTTATCGTCCTTCTCCTCCTTTTTCTCGTCCTTCTTCTCATCGCCTTCTTCGAAAACGACGACCAGGCGGGTGACACCTTCCGGCTTTGACTCGGTTGTCCACACCTAGACAAAGGAAAAATTTTAAGAAAGCCAAATTATCCTATACCTGGCGAGCCGTCTTCTTGTCCTCGTCACTCTTCATGTGGTAGATGGCGAAAAGATGTCGATCGTTCTCGGGCAGCGTCTTTGAAGTGCACGTGATCTAAATTAAGCACAATATTGAGATAGCTGAATCAAGTGTAACATAAAGAAAAAAAAACTAATTTCAAGCAACTCACGCGAATCTTGGCCGTCTCGCCGGGGTTGATGAAGCCGAGTGGAGGACGCACACGGAAGATGTCGTTGTCGGTGCACTTGATCTAAAGAAAGACACTATACTTGATCTAACACTTATACTTATAACTTATAGCCTGCAAGATCACTCACCTTGAAGGTTTGCCGGCTCTTCAGCGTGTTCTCGATCTTCACGTCCATTTTCACTGGGGTCGGCTTCCACTTGATGTTGAGGTACTTGTCCGGCTCGATCTAAAACAGAAAAATCGTGAAAAAACAAATCACAAAAAACCTTCATTTGGAATGGCGGCTCACCGGGCCTCGAGCCGGGCACGGGGGTCGACTTTGCGTTGACAGCGGTCGCTTGAGGAGCAGTTGGCGTCATTTTTCGTTTCTTTCCTAAAATCAAAACATTAGGTCAATTTTTAAATAAAAATTCAAGGGTTTTACAGCCAAAGCTACACAATTTACTGTGAAAAGCACAGTGTAAGAGTAAAACTCCTAAACAAATTTAACGGAAAGAATAACCCTATAAATTACAAGATAAACGTAGTAAAGTCAATAAAATAAAGTAATCAGAAAAAAACAAACTTACGTTCGGGAGAAAGCGCTCGTCGCGAAGAGAGAAGAAAATGTTATGAAGAAACAGAGTTGAGCGCGCCTTTATATTTGAATTTTTAAATGCAAATTTTTCCCTCTTCAGACAAACATGCAAATTTTCAAGGGTTTTTAAGCAGTTTCGTTCTGGCTTTTTTTTATCTTCTCTTCAGCGTGTTCTCGATCTTCACGTCCGTCGTCACTGAGGTCGGCTTCCACTTGATGTTGAAGTACTTGTCCGGCTCGATCTAAAACAGTTCATGTTCATGTCGTACTCTTCATGTTTTTTCATTGAAAATGTTTTATAGTGTCATTAAAATGGGTACCGTAGTTTTATCTAGACCCACTACAGTAACCCCATTCTAGGGGGGTGGGACAAATGTGACCTTTTTTTGCGCACCTGGACATTTGCGCACCTTTTTTTTGCTGGAAAAGGCCTTAGGAAAAGTCGTAGAGCTTCAAAAGCGTTTTCATAGAAGGGAATCGTATGCGTAGATTCCGAATTTCGACAAATCAGACCTCGCTGACACGTCAAATTTGGGCTAAAAGGCAAAAACTGCGGAAAAGCGTTAAGTTGCGTAGCTTTTGCCTTTTAGCCCAAATTTGACGTGTCAGCGAGGTCTGATTTGTCAAAATTCTGAATCTACGCATACGATTCCCTTCTACGAAAACGTTTTTGAAGCTCTACGACTTTTCCTAAGGCCTTTTCTAGCAAAAAAAAGGTGCACAAATGTCCAGGTGCGCAAAAAAAAGGTCGCATTTGTTCCACCCCCCACTCTAGCTACACCAGATCTACTAAGATATGTTCTTTGGGTAAATGATAAAGATACTGTAAAACTTCTTTGTATAAAGTATGCTGGGATAAAAGCATTAGCAACTGGATACTTTTTTGTTTCGGTACAGTGAGACAGTGGTGAGACAAAATGGACTAGCATTTCCAGTTTTAGTATAAGACAATTGCTTTTCTATTTGGCGCACATTTATCGTGGTTACGGTAATCAGAAATCACAAAATGATGCTTGTTTTTGTTTGATCTCAAAACCCAAACCAATGATGTCATACAAGAAAACTTGAGTCACAGACAGCAGTTTCAAATGATCAAAGCTCGGTTTGGGTAATGTTTAGCCAATCGTGTACAAAGAGGTTTCTCGAAAAAGTGGACAAAAACAAAAAAAGTTGTCTGCTCTTTTCCCTTTTTTTGAGCGATTCTTAGCGAAACTTCCTTTACTCAATTTGAGAGAAAAAAAAAGAAAGAGGAAAGGGGAAAGATTCGGTGAAAAGGAGTCTCATGAGCTCCTTTTTTTGACTGATCATTGGGGTATTCGACGAATTTGATCGCCCGATCTTCTTTGAAAAGTCTTTATATAAAGCTTTCAGATCTCATTCAGCCACAACACAGCTTTTCTATTCATCTATTCTATTCAGTGCTTTCTATTTGGTGGGTAGATTTGTGATCACTTTACAGTAGCCTTATTCGCTTGATAAAGTTTTGTCTTTAGCTTTTTGTCTTTAGCTTTTTGTCTTTAGCTTTTTGTCTTTAGCTTTTGCCGTTCTATCTAATGCCTAGACTTATAGTTGGTGCAAAATGAAAAACGACTACAGCAACTACAGTAAACTTTGTAGTTTTGTTACAGTAAAGCTACAGTAAAGTTTTGTAGCTTCAGTAGTGTAACCTTTAAGTATAATAATCTGTAACTAGATTACAGAAAAGATAAACTACAGAAAAGATAGACTACAGTAAAGATAGACTACAAAAAAGATAGACTACAAGCTCTATAGAAAAGCGATTACGGTAGCTAAGGAGAAAATTTTAGAATTTCCAATCTCATAAATTTTCAGTTCAACAATGAGAACCTCAACGCTTCTTTTCTTGTTCGGTGTGATCGCGTTGATGGCCATTTCAATGGCTTATCCAACTGTGGATGAGCACTCGGTTACAAGTGATGATCACGGAACACTCGCCGAAGAAGATGCCGATCCGAATGAAAGGTTTGAAGCTGAAAGCTGAAATGAAAGTAACTAAATATCTTCAAATAAACTACAATAATTTGCATTAGGTGTAGTAGCCTTGAAATAGATTAATAGTAAATGATCTACAGCAGTAAATGATCTACAGTATCTAAAGCAACCTTAAAGTCGACTACAGAAACCGCGAATTGAGTACAGACTGGAACGAGCTTTAAATAGACTACAGTAATCGTTGATTGCTTGTAAACATTGAATTAAACAATTCTCAGAGTCAAGAATAGTAAACTCAAGTTATAAATAGTTTCTTTTAAACTTTACTTTTCAGTCATGCTCGTGCTCGTCGTTGGGGCGGATGGGGATGGAGAAGACCAATGTGGGGCGGATACGGAATGGGAATGTACCGCCCATGGGGCTGGGGAATGGGCATGTACAGACCGTGGGGCATGTGGGGATATGGAAAGTGAAGACTCTTGGATTCTCTTCGAACTTACAAATGATCATCCTTTATTCTCAAACCATCCTTTCACTTGTCTCGTTTCCGCCCTTCCCCCGTCCCAAAAATCTCACCTCATCGAATCTCAGCAAATTTCTTTTGAGTGCCTATTTATTGTACTGGTTTTGCGTATTTATAGAATAAAAGTTTGATTCAGATTTTGAAAAGCTTACAAAGTACAGTACTGAACACAGTACAAACAGTACAAACAGTACACAGTACAAACAGTTTTGCAGTTTTGTGTGTGAATTAGAAAAACAGAAAGTTGTGCTGGTTCCCTAAAAAAAAAGAGTAACACCTTTTAGAACTTGGCTCTGGAAAGCGTGGCTGAGCTGTTTGCCGAAAAACCGCGCGGCTCGTTGGATCGTTTGGTGGTCGGTTTGTCTTTTCATTCCGACGATACTCTTGACGCACCTCGTCGACGGAATCACAGGTTAGTCAAGTGGAAAAAAGGTTATCGGACATTTGATTTGCGTCCCGCTCCCTTTCCCATCGGCAATCCAACTTGGAACTCAAATATCTTGGCTTTGGGCTATTCATTTTAAATAGTTTTTCTACCAATCGACAGAGAAAGACTTGGCGCATCCAATGATACCAAGAATATTTAAATCGCACAGTCCAACACCAAGATATTTGAGTTTAAAGTTGGATTGCTGATGGGAAAGGGTCGGGGCGCGTATGAAATGTCCGATAACCGGAAAAAATGGCTTAAAGGTATTCAGTTAAAGAGAACGTTAAAGCCAACTTGAGAATCAACTCTTAAAAAGCTTTTAACTGTATAAACTTTATCGAAACTATTTTCTTAAAAATGCCCTTCTTCTCTCATCTCTTTTCATTCTTCCGCCCCTTTTGCCATTGGCAATCCAACTTTGAACTCAAATATCTTGGTGTTGGAATGTGCAATTGAAATATTCTTAGTATCATTGGATGCACCAAGTCTTTCTCTGTCGATTGGTAGAAAAACTATTTAAATTGAATAGCCGAAAGCCAAGATATTTGGGTTCAAAGTTGGATTGTCGATGGGAAAGGGGAGAGGTTGTGGATTAAATGTCCGATAGCCTAAATTGAACTTGCTACAACAATTAATGGCAAAAATTGAATCTAAACTGAAAATTACTTTCAAAAATATTCTAGATTTAACATTTATTTCATTTCCCACTATTTTAGTCGATTTAGAAACACAAGAAACATGGAGAATGACGGGGAGAATGACGAGCTCCCTCGGGAGCTCGAAAATCATAATTGAGCCGAAACTCACATTGACATTAATCAATTGTTACGAAAAATATTCATCCAAAAGCTACAGATATGTATAGCTAAAGAAAAAGATATGCTTCAAAATAATAAATCGAAAAGAAAAACTACGGTAAAAGAGTTAAAACATCAGTAAACCACCAGTGTTTTTTTTTTCTCTTTGGCAGCACATTTTTTTTTCCATAGCTGTACAGATTTTTTTGATTAAAAAAATTGATTGATCGTTAAAAGCTGGATTGTTTTTTCCTTTCCCAAACAATTTTGGCATTAATTTTGCGTGTGAATTTGCCGAATTAAAAGCCAGCTTATGAGCCAGCCAGCTTATGAGCCAGCCAGCTTATGAGCCAGCCAGCTTATGAGCCAGCCAGCTTATGAGCCAGCCAGCTTATGAGCCAGCCAGCTTATGAGCCAGCCAGCTTATGAGCCAGCCAGCTTATGAGCCAGCCAGCTTATGAGCCAGCCAGCTTATGAGCCAGCCAGCTTATGAGCCAGCCAGCTTATGAGCCAGCCAGCTTATGTGCCATAATTCAACAATGAAATCCTCTCTCATTTTTGAAATCGAATGCGATTTTCAAAGAAAATCCGAGTAATCGGCGGTTGGCTTGGCGGCGGTGTTTGGCAAAAATTTGGCTATAAGCATAATTTTTGATTCTCTACAACTTTTCTATTGACACTAAAATGGGTTTCTTTTGAAGCAAGTGCTCAAACTGGGAAAATCCCAATCCAGAAAATGGGGGTTTAGCCCAAACCCAAATAGACTTAGTGCGAGGCGCTAGCCGCTAGCCTTGGCACTAAGCCTAAGTCTAACACCTATTGGCTGTAGGCTAAGCTAGAAAGCTTGGTTTATGGCCAATAGATGCGAGTGAAACACTTCTTTTTTTTCTCTTTGGCAGCACATTTTTTTTCCATCAGCATAGCTGTACAAATTTTTTGATTTAAAAAAAATTGATTGATCGTTAAAAGCTGGATTGTTTTTTCCTTTCCCAAACAATTTTGGCATTAATTTTGCGTGTGAATTTGCCGAAGCCAGCTCATAATTCAACAATGAAATCCTCTCTCCTTTTTGAAATCGAATGCGATTTTCAAAGAAAAAGCGAGTAATCGGCGGTTGAGAATTTTAAATGAAAAAAATAGGAAACAATTCTTTTTTTGAATTAAAAATTGAAATTATGATGAAAAAGATTAAAGTTAAAGATGCAAAGAGTCCAAAAGAGACGTAAACGACTACTGAGCTGAAAATAGATAACAGGACTCAGCAGGCATCAATCGTAGCCGTAAAATAGACTACAGTAATCAATAATGGCCGTAAAATAGACGTAAACGACTACTGAACTGAAAATAGATAACATGACTCTACAGTAATCAATCATGCCCCTAAAATAGACTACAGTAATCTTAAAGTAGGTTGCAGTAATACAGTCGAAGCTAGAATGGATATGCAAGTACGGTAGTTATTCTCACACAAATTTGAGCTCATCATTTGTGCTCTTAATTCGATTTTATAGATTAAAAACCTTGAAAGGAATGATTTCTTTTATTTAACGCAAAAAAACGAATACCGTACCCATCGAGGGGAAATCCCTAGTGAATATTAGGTTTGTGGCCGAAGAAATGATGAATTTGGATGCTGGAGAGAGTTTTGACTGGGGAAAAGATTTCCAATGTTTTCCCTTCCCCCCCCCCTTTTTTTTTCTTCTTCTTAACCCATCAGTGAATGTTTAGCCTTTCTTTGTCTTTTGTCTTCCATTTATTCGTTTCTCACTTCTGCCCATTTCCCAAAGGAATTCTTTCCTTTTCTCTCAAAACCACTCACTCAAACACTTCGCGGAGATTATTTGCATTTTGTTACTCTCTTGATTTTTTTTGAGAAAAACTACCGTAATCCTTAAAGAAACCAAAAGCTTGGATATACTTGCATATCCATTCTAGCTTCGACTGTATTACTGCAACTTAGTTTAAGATTACTGTAGTCTATTTTAGGAGCATGATTGATTGCTGTAGAGTACTGTTATCTATTTTCAGCTCAGTAATCGTTTACGTTTATTTTACAGCCATTATTGGTTACTGTAGTCTATTTTACAGCCATTATTGGTTATTGTAGTCTATTTTACAGCCATTACTGGTTATTGTAATCTATTTTACAGCCATTATTGATTACTATAGTCTATTTTACAGTCATTATTGGTTATTGCAGTCTATTTTACAGCCATTATTGCTTACTGTAGTTTATTTTACAGCCATTATTGGTTACTGTAGTCTATTTTACAGCCATTATTGATTACTGTAGTCTATTTTACGGCTACGATTGATTCCTGCTGAGTACTGTTGTCTATTTTCAGTTCAATAGTCAATAGTAGATCAAATTTAAAACCATTCTAAAGCTACGTTGAGAATCGGAAAGCTTTGATGAGTTTAAAAAGTTAAATTTCTTCAGCACCTATGTGTACTTTGAGCTCAGAAACGTACCCTTTCTGGCCTTTTGCTTCTTCACTTTTCACTCAGCAATTCATTTAATTACAAGAAGAAACTTAAGAGCTAGAAAAATAAAGAATTTTTCTGATTGTGAGCACGAAAGAGTTTCAAATTTGAGCACTAAAGTATTTCAAAGTGCTCCATTTCTATTGCAAATGAAATCTTCTACAGATTAAGTTGTTGAAACAAACAAACAAACAAACAAACAAACAAACAAACAACATTTTCTTTTCTAAATTAGCATTTCAAGACGATTCATGGGAGTACTTTGACAAGCAGTTGTCAGCAAGTGAATGCGCGAGAATGGGGAGGGAAAAAGAATGAGAGTGATGATCTCATTTGCATAATCGGTGAGAAGGGACTTCAATTTTCGATCTTCCAAATTTTCACTCAAAATGATGTCTCTATCGTAATTCGATCGCAATTCTTTCACTTTAAATCATCTCAACGCATTTCAATGAACAATTAGAAATTCTTAATTGCGTGATGAGGTTTAAAAACTTCACTAAAGACTAATGCCAACCGGTTTTACGGTAACTTTTAGTACAAAGCTGTACGGTGGCTTTTAATGTCTATTTTTACATTAAATCTTGTTTCTAGTTATGAAGCAAACACCTTATTTTAAGCATTTCTCTGTGGCGGTGAATCAGTTGATCAAGAGAACAACTCATCGAGTCCTTCCTCATCAAAAGCACCGAGTCCAAGTCTTCCCAACGATGGGGATCCCGGTTTCGATCAAGAATTACCGCTGATTGGTGAGGAAATGAATAAAATTAGGCTTGAAATCGGTGTTAAAAGTTTGACAGGTCAGAAGTCTTGTCTTTTTAGGGTGCTTTTTAGGGTCAAGCCTGTCAAAGTCAAAGCCAAGAATGACTCAAGTCAAAGCCAAGAATGACTCAAGTCAAAGTCAAGAATGACTTCTATTCTGGGTTCTGGCCAATCTTGGCTTATAAGCTTGTAGATTTCTAATTGGTTTAGATACTTTTTGTGGAGCTGAACTATCTGTGGCTTTTAATGTCTATTTTTACATTAAATATTGTTTCTAGTTATTTAGAAAATCAAAACCGAAATCCCTCAAAAATTCGCAACTTCTGTGCACTATCAGATGGGATTTATTGGTGGAAAAGGAAAAGTGGATCCAGAAAACTCCCCAAAGACTTTTAGCAAGCAATAAAAGTAAAAGAAAAAGCCATTTTGAGGAAAAAGGAAGATGAGGGGAAAAGATTTGTCGCTTTTCGAGAAGAAAAGATTCCCCATTGACTGAATATCCATTCTTCTATATGATGAGCTCAATTTAGCCTTCTCTTTGGTCTCCTTTTCAATGCCTTTATCTCTCAAAACGATCAAAACATTTTCTAAAGTCGTCTTTTTCGTTTTCATGAAATAGAAACTCTTTCAATAGCTAACTATATGAAAAGATTGGAGCTTAAATTGGAAAAGAAAGATATGCTGTATATGCGGAAGAAAAAAAAAAAAAGATGACTTTAACTAACATAAAGTTACCTTTGCATCGAAATCTTTCTTGAGACAGTGTTTAAATTGAAAACAAAATTGAAGCTTTCAAATTAAAAGCCAAAGATTGCACTAAAAGCCTTTCTATTTTGCAGATTCAACTTACTATTGTACTCATTGAAATCACTTGGCGTAAATGCGGGAGTGGGACAAATGCGACCTTTTTTTTTTGCGCACCCGGACATTTGCGCACCTTTTTTTGCCGCACTTACCCCATTAGCGCACCTTTTTTCGCGTTTTAAAAAAGCTCTAAAAAGCTAATATGAACCAATTTCTATTCCAAATGTTGTTTTTCTAGGTAATTTTGAGGGTGTAGAATCGAAATTTTGACATAACAGAGCGTGTGGAACCAATTTGAACCAGCCAACAAAGGACAAAACGGCTAGGTCAAATTACAGAAAATTGTTGATTTTTCTCTTTGTATAACTCCGTCCGTTCGCTTCCACAAGCTCTGATATGTCAAAATTTCGATTCTACGCCCTAAAATTACCTAGAAAAACAACTTTTGGAATAGAAATTGGTTAATATTAGCTTTTTAGAGCTTTTTTAAAACGCGAAAAAAGGTGCGCTAATGGGCTAAGTGCGGAAAAAAAGGTGCGCAAATGTCCAGGTGCGCAAAAAAAGGTAGCATTTGTCCCACTCCCGTAAATGCAACTAAAATGAATATCTAAAAACGTGCAACATAATTAAATTTCATATTTTAAAGTCCTACTGGAAAAAAAGATGAGTTTCCACATCAGAAACTGCTCAAAATCTGCCAGATCCATCGAACCTAGCAGCCTGGCAACCGGCAGACCCCGAACCAAACGCTCTGGCACTTCACCATGAGGACACGAGCTCGGCTACTCTTCCAGAACTATTTAGACCATTTCCATTGATAGAAATTCAAAACTAGCCATGAATACGAACGGTCAGCTCATCCATAAGTTAGGAGTTGTCCACTATTTTTAGAAAGACATTTCTTCACGAATAATATGGCCCAATGCACAAGCACTGAAAAAAATGAGTTTCCACATCAGAAACTGCTCAAAATCTCGCAAAAGGGTCGAACCCAGCATCCTGGCAGCCGGCAGATTCCGAATCAAACGCTCTGGCACTTCACCATGACGACACATGCTTCGTTACTCCTCTTAAGGGTCCTTAAGCCCTAAATGTCTAAATGTATAAAAAGCCCATAGATATGGGAAAAAGATCTAATCTAGCCGGCGGGATTGAATCTTTGACCTCGCGATTAACTCCAGACTAAAATACAAGGCTCTTAGCTAGTCGGCCATGACGGCATTGTTTATTGCAACACATTTGAGTGTTTTCTTTCCCTATCCATTTGCAACACTTTCCCAGATTACTGAAATTATTTTCTTGAAAACACAAAAAGCAGACGATTTCCCTCTTGCTAAATGGTTTATTTATATGCAAAAATTGTGTGGCCTAGTGGTGTAATCGAGATGGTAGAAAAGGAGGAAAAAGGAGAAAAATGGGGATGAATTGCAATTGCATCCCTTTTCCATCACCACACAAAACCCGAATTTCAATCGTCTTTTTTTTGAAGAAGAAGAAATAGGCCGAGTCTCAATTACTCGATGCGCGTTCGATTAAAAATTAGCCTCAATTCTTTTTCTGGACAAAATTTAGTGAAATTCAGAGAAATTTTGAGAAATAGAAGCTTAGGAAACGTTTTGGTTAAGAAATGGGATCACTTTTTCATTGCAAAATCAGAATCAGACTCGTTTTAAAGCTCACATAAATGCATACCTTCTAGTGCGCTAGAAAAAAGAATTTTTGACGCATCAGAAAACGTACAAAGTACAAAGTACGCATAAAACTACGGCTCGGATGAGGATTTAGTGCACCGGAAAGTACATTTTTCCGAACAAACACATCTCGCACTGAAAACGAAATGCAGTGCACGCGTTTGTGAGAGCACAAAGTACGACTTATAGTCAGATTCACCACTTACATTAGTCATTGTCGCTGTGGCGCAGTCGGGATGTCGGCTTGTCTACGGTTCACACGATCTGGGTTCGGCTCCCCTGGCGCGTCGTCCTCGGGTCTGTGTCGTGACTTTTGCTTTTTAAAAAACGAAATATGAGATGCACAACTGCATAGAATTCTAAGCCTAACAAACTAAAAATCATGTGAATCGGCTTACCGGGAGCCGAGAACTACAGACAAACTACAGACGGACAGACAGACGGACAGACAGACGGACAGACAGACGGACAGACAGACGGACAGACAGACGGACAGACAGACGGACAGACAGACGAACAGACAGACGAACAGACAGACGAACAGACAGGCGGACATACAGACAGACGGACAGACGGAAAGACAGACGGAAAGACAGACAAACTACAGACGGACAGACACTTCCTTTTGCATACTAAATGTGCTTGTTTCATTTCTGCAACGCTGCCAATGAGTAGGAAAAACTCATCAACGACTCATAAACGACAACTCTAGCGAATGTTGCGATGTGATCGAAAAGAAACGAGTGAAAAAGACACGAAAATGTGTCCCATCGGGGTGATTTCTTTCTCTTTTCTTTCTTATTCTCTCGTTTTTGTCTCGTATGCAAATCTTAAAATGAAGAGACAAGGGAATGCGATGGATAAAGGCTAAAGCCCCACCCCTTCACTCCCATTGGCCTCTCGAGGCTTGACTCTCCCTAAAGCCCTAAGGCCTCTCCATAAAGCTTTCACAAAACCCACTCAACTAAATACTTCTTGGCATTCACATTTTCCCCGCATTTCTACCGTAATCCGTTACTCATTTTTGAGCTTTATGACTCTTGCTATGTATTTTATAGAGTATAGAAATAGATAACGAAGATTTGCAGAGAGAGATTGCATAGAAGTGAGGCATGAAAGTCGTTCTTTAGTTCTACTAATACTAATTCGACTTGTAGATAAATCTCTTGAGGTCAGCTCTGACACATCCTTGTCTTCCTTGACTTCCTTGACTTCCTTGTCTTCCTCGACTTCCTTGACTTCCTTGTCTTCCTCGACTTCCTTGACTTCCTTGTCTTCCTCGACTTCCTTGACTTCCTTGTCTTCCTCGACTTCCTTGACTTCCTTGTCTTCCCTTGACTTCTAGGCTAACTTGACCTCGTTTTACTAATGACTTTTACCTTATTTTAGATTTTTTTTACTGATTTTCTTTTCTACATGAAAGTCTTTCTTTAGTACTACTAATACTACTAATTCGACTTGCAGATAAATCTTTTGAGGTCAACTCTGACACATCCATGGCTTCCTGTCACAATCATCTCTAAAAACTTGTCCTTTTTTTCCTATCTAGCAACAGAGTCAATTTCTTTGAAAAATTTTGTCCTTAATCTTTTATAGCAATGCTTTTTAACAGTTTTCAACAATTTTTCACAATTTTCAACAATTTTCCTTTCAGTTCAATGTTTGAAAACGTCGATTTAAGCCATGTTTGGACACAATATTGGCAACAGTCACTGGGACAATCTGGTAACCATTTGATCGTTTTTAAGGATAAAATACATCTCAACAATGAAGCAAACACTTTATTTTAAGCATTTCTCTGTGGCGGTGAATCAGTTGATCAAGAGAACAACTCATCGAGTCCTTCCTCATCAAAAGCACCGAGTCCAAGTCTTCCCAACGATGGGGATCCCGGTTTCGATCAAGAATTACCGCTGATTGGTGAGGAAATGAATAAAATTAGGCTTGAAATCTGTGTTAAAAGTTTGACAGGTCAGAAGTCTTGTCGGGTGCTTTTTGGGGTCATGTAGGTCAAGCCTGTCAAAGTCAAAGCCAAGAATGACTCAAGTCAAAGTCAAGAATGACTTCTATTCTGGGTTCTGGCCGATCTTGGCTTAAATAAGCTTGTAGATTTCTGGTTGGTTTAGATACTTTTTGTGGATTCGGGACTGAATTTTCTATTCGATTCTTTTGTGAATCAAGTCAACTATGATAGATTTTTCAGATTGCCACTCGTTGGACGCAAAACGGCGACGAACACGCACGAATTTCTCGAGTTGGCAACTCGAGGAACTCGAGAATGCTTTTGAAGTAAGAATATTTCGATTTCTTCGTTGAATAACT
Organism: Mesorhabditis belari; assembly: GCA_958450365.1. NCBI lineage: Eukaryota > Metazoa > Nematoda > Chromadorea > Rhabditida > Rhabditidae > Mesorhabditis > Mesorhabditis belari. The sequence continues at coordinate 1,649,028 of CAUEEP010000923.1, forward strand.
CATTTTAAAATTGGTATTTGGGATTTCAAGTAAATAAGTATATGAGAAAAAAGAGTATTACCGTATTTTCTTTCATAATAGTGCGCCCAGAGCCTCGCCTAAATTCCTCGAAATCTCGAAAAGCGCTTATCAGAACCTATCGATGTGGGGTCGGAAAATGTTTTTTTTGCAAAGTTTTTAGAGGATTTGTACATCACTGATTTCGAGACATCGACTTATTCGGTAAACACCGAAACGTTTTGCCTTGTCTAGAATTTCAATGAGCCTACTTTGAAGATGAAAATCGACAAAAGATCTCATTTCTTTTATAGAAATACTTACCGTATTTTCTTTAATAGTAGTGCACCCAGAGCCTCGCCTAAATTCCTCGAAATCTCGGGAACCGCTTATCAGAACCTATCGATGTGGGGTCGGAAAATGTAGCTGACGATGAGATCTAGTGGGGGAATTGAGTGTTGAGCTTCTGGGAAAACTTGGAAACCGTAAAATAGTCACCAACTCGACTCGCTGGCGTGCACTGCTATTAGAGAAAATACGGTAGGTAGATCTAAAGCAGATCTAAAGTTTTTCTTTTCATCTGATCTGGCTGATCTTAGCTTATAAGTTTGTAGGTTTCTCAATGGTATTTTATAGCTAATAGCTTTGAAAGCTTCAAAGCTTCAAAGCCATAAGCTTTTCAAAAAACAAATTTTACAAAAATATACAAGATCTTTTGTTAGCGTAGACAATAATAATAATCTGTTTTTTTCTGCATAAACCAAGCATTTAGTCGTCTCATTATCCGGACGTTTTCATGCGAGAAGCGCTTGCGATGAAATTGGATCTGCTGGAGAGTCGAGTGCAAGTGAGTGAAAGAGATTTATGAATTTTAAAAAAAGGCAATTACATTTTAAAGATTAATTATATTAAATAATTAACAATAATAGTAAATTTCGAAAATTTTGTTTAAAAATCGCTTAAAAATGTGCTTACTTTGTGCTCAAAAATGTAGAAAAAAGCATTGAATTCCTAGTTTTTCTTGCAGAAACGATTTATTTCACATGGAATTCAGTGCTCCAGAGAGAATATGTTTACATCCTCTCTGGATGTTTACAAATATACTGAAAAGATTCTTAGGTTAGTTTTTTAAAGGTCAGATTTTTTAAAATCAAAGCTATTGGGTTGGGGACTATGACTCGGCGGCGAAAAGCAAAAAAATTTCTAAAACTTCTAGCAGACTTGGTCAAATAATACGCGTTTAATATCAGTAGAAAAGTTAATTAATTCTCTACAAAATGGCATTTAAAAGGAAACTCAAACAGCGCCTCAGCTCATGAAAAGGCCATTTTTTTCACAAAAACTACAAAGTGTCATCTAGAAAAAACGGTTGGAGGGATCTTCCTGCAAATTTGGCAACTTATGTAATTGAATGTGCTCTATCTTTTTTACATAGACACCAAAGAAGGTTTATGTGGAAGAAACTGTTCAAACGATGAGTCGGACTCTTTGCCATTTTGACCAGCTGCTTTTGAAACTTCATAAACTCCAGGAAAGAAAAGCTTTGTGGAATTTCTCAAAAGTCATTTTGTAGAGAAATAGTGGATCCTTTTGATGAAAGAAAACGCATATTTAAAGAAGGCTTTATGCGTGCAAAAAGTGTCTGTAAAGTTTGGCGCCGAGTCATAGTCCCCAACCCAATAGAATATTTCAATTGAATTCTAAGTCTAAAGAATTGAGTCTAAAGGATTGAGTCTAAAGAATTTGTTGCATTCCAAGCAATTTCTCACTGAAGTCAAGTCCTAAAAAAAAATCTCTTTCAGAGTCTTGAAAAAAGATTAGTTTGTTTTTTTCTTTGTTTTCCTTTCCTTGAAAACTTTAGACATAAATTGATTGTTTCTGATAGATTTTCGAGAGATATGAGAACAAATTACATCAAGGAGAAAAGGGAAAAAAAGAAAAGAGAGAAAAATGGGTGCTTTTTTTTGAAAAGATGAGAATACCTAGGGTTTTGTTGAATTTTTGAAAGAAATTTCTTAATCTAAAGACAAAATGCAATCAAAAAATTCGACTTTCAAAGGTCGTGTTCACTCGATTTTTTTTTTTTTTGCTTAACTAAGATAGCTCTATGGAAAGTGTTTCATCACTGACGCTAATCTATTTAATATTGAATCTTAATCATTTTTTTTATAATTATTTTTTTTTTAAAATTATTTTTTTAAAAAAAAAAAAAAAAAAAATTTAAAAAAAAATAAAAATATAATATTTTTTATTATATATATTTTACAAAAAAAAAAAAAATTTAATTTTTTTTTAAAAGAAAAAAATTAAAAAAGAAAAAAAAAAAAAAATTTTAGGGAAAAAAAAAAAAAAAAAAATTTTAAAAAAAAAAAAAAAAAAATTTTTTTTTTTTTTTTTTTTTTTTTTTTTTATTGAATTTTTTAGTTTTTTTTTGGTTGGGGTTTTTTTTTTTTTTTTAAAAGGGGGAAAAAGTTGGGGGGAAACCATTCCCTTATAAAGGGGGGAAGGGGGGGGGGGGGGGGGGGGGGGGGGGGGGTTTTTTATAATTAAAAATAAAAAAAAAAAAAAAAAAAAAAAAAAAAAAAAAAAAAAAAAAAAAAAAAAAAAAAAAAAAGGAGGAGAAGGAGGGGGGGAAGAAAAAAAAAAAAAAAAATATTAGACCCATTCTAGAGTATGCAGCTAAAGTTTAGTCTCTACATATCGTTGATATCTCTCGCCTAGAAAAAAAATCCAGCAGAGATATACGAAGATAGCTCTATGGGAAATTGATTTTTCCAATTTTTCAAATTTTTCCAATTTTTCAAATTTTTCCAAATTTGCATCCTTTATTTACACAGATAGACTCAAAATTTTTGTTCTTAAATCTCTTAGACACCGCCGCTTGGTCACCGATTTAATAGAATGTTTCAAAATTGTAAAGGGCAAAGAAGCCTATCCCTCTTTTTCGAGATTTATTCAAAGTTAATCCCACGGTTAGTTCAAGGAGAGGTTCTTTCGTTTTAGAAATTCCAGTCACCTCCAAGGTTTGTGTATAACTCTTTTTCAATAAGAACTGCCAGAATTTGGAATCGACTCCCCAGAGTTTTGACAGAGCCTAATAATCTCAAAAACTTTAAATCATCTGTAGATGATCTTGAAGCTCTAGTGGATCCTTGACGTTATCTGTGCCATCCATATATTATTGGGTTGCTGAATTGAAAACTGCGGGACTTTGAACTAAAATTTATTCAACATAAAATCATCAATTCATTCCAAATAATTTCCATTATTATTGACGACTTCTGGCCATTTTACAGGCAATTTTGCGGATTCCTCTTTCGTAGTAGGATTTTGGTTTGTGTGTGAGACAAGGGTGAGACTCAAAAATGGAGGACTGGAGAATGGAGGACTCCCAGTTTGAGCACTTTCTTCAAAAGAAACCCATTTTGGTGTCAATAGAAAAGTTGTAGAGAATCAAAAATTAGGCTCATAGTCAAATTTCCAAAAAGATACACTTAGTAGTTTCGCTTAAAATGCAAGTTTTGTGAAAATTCGTAAATTTGGGCATTTCTTGAAAAGCAGTTTTTGAATCGTTCTGAAAATTTGGATATAAGCTTGATTTTTGATTCTCTACAACTTTTTCATTGGCACCAAAATGGGTTTCTTTTAAAGAAAGTGCTCAAACTGTCACATATGACAATAGCTGGCAGTTTTCAATTCATCAACCCAATACATATTATTATTATATCGTGTTGCTTTTTATCGGCCCTTTTTCGTGTTATTTTTATGAATTCATGTGTACTAATCTTAAATCTAACGCACTTTATCTCAGATCCTGAATAAAGTATCTATATATTAACTTGTTGAGCTTAAACTTTGTTTGAACTCAACTTTTTTGACACTCTGACACATTTTTGAGCTTTTAAGAACACGTTGGAGCTGAAATTCAATAATTAAATTATAATAATATAGTTTTAAAGTCAAAATTGAATAAAAGATTTCTTTTATCTCTCTTTAAACCATTAGAATTCTCAGGTTTGGTTTCAAAATCGTCGTGCAAAGTGGCGAAAACGAGAGAATCAGAGGAAAGCCGCGTTTCTCGGCTCATCAAACAACAATTCGACGATTGGTGAAGAGAATCAAGTAATCGATGCATTCATTCAAAAAAACGTAACCAATTTAGTTATTATCCTCGTGCGGTGGGAGTGGTTTGAGTGGTTCACGGGTCACTCATCCGTCATTTTCCATCGAAAGCCTCCTCGCAACTGCACGAGTTCCACGCGGTCGTCGACCGAACGCCAAATACCCGCGTGTACAGGTTTGTGAGAAATCTTCATTGTCTCTCTCATTGTCATCATCATCATCATCATCATCATCTCATTGTCAGTAAAGGTTTTTTGTGGTGTGTCCCGTTAAAATGGCTCACTAGTGTGCACTAAAATGGCCCACTAGTTTCACTAGTGAGCGGTAAGCGACTGAGCCACTTTTGCTGACTCAACTGGATCAATTTTTGCCTTAAATCTAGCTCAATTTTAATTTCCCATATTTGCTACAAATTCTACATCTTGTAAACAATCGTTTCCCTTAAACTATAGCTAAAATGAATAATGTAAATCTTTTTTTATTGGGTTGGTGGAAAAGTCCTTCCCGATTTTTTGGGAGAGTACCTTAAATTTGTCGAATTTTGACGTTTTATAGCTCATCCTAAAGCTGAATTCAAGACGGATCGATTGGTAAAAACCGTTTTGAGATATCTCCTTTCTAAAAGTTTTTACAGCTATTTTAGTAAAGGGCGGCAGAGCCTATCTCAAAATATCTCGCCCTTTACTAAAATAGCTGTAAAAACTTTTAGAAAGGAGATATCTCAAAACGGTTTTTACCAATCGATCCGTCTTGAATTCAGCTTTAGGATGAGCTATAAAACGTCAAAATTCGACAAATTTAAGGTACTCTCCCAAAAAATCGGGAAGGACTTTTCCACCAACCCAATATAAGATCTTTTTTTTTACATACATTCCAAATTCCAAATTCCAATTCGTTTCAATCAAATTTAGGCTTAAATTGAAAAGAAAAGTATCAGCTTTTCAACTTCTCGAACTTTTTAACTTTTTAAAAACTTTTCCAGGCTTGCAAGAATCTGTCGCCGTTGATGTTCCCGCTATTCCCGATCACTCAACCAGCGGGAATCTCGATTCGAGAAGCTTCACCCGATCCACCAACAATCACCGCTACAACCAATCGATCACAATCTCCAAAAGTGAACAAGCATTTGCAAAACGATTTCTCGATACCAGATCCATTGGAGAATGTACGAAATTCCCCGGAAAATCCCTCAGAAACCCCGACAATTCCGCAATTTCTTCCAAAATTCGATTTCCAATTGCTCTCGAAACTTTTCGGTCTTTCTGAATTTCAGAATTTGATACCTGAAGTGGAATAAAGTTGGTAGAAAAATGTGATTACATTTCTTTTGAGTAAAGAGTTAAATCATAAACTTAGGCGTCCTTCTATTGTACAGAATGGGCCACACTGGGCCACACTGGGCCACACAGCAGAGGCACCGCACTTCAGTGGGTTTAGATTAGCCAAAATTGGGTGAATCGTTCTGATTTTTCTGGAGAAAAATCTTTAGTAAATTTCCTGAATCCCCTGAAATTATCTAATCGATTCAAGCTTTCAACTTTTTTATATCAACCTTTTAAAGTTTAAAGTGCCGAGGCTCATTGATGGGAAAGTCAACTTTGAAAGGCTATATAAAAAAGTTGAAAGCTTGAATCGATTAGATAATCGGCACCATTCTAGAAGATATACTTAAGATTTATTTTCAAGAAAAAAAGCAGAATAATTGACCTAATTTTGGCCAATCTAGGGGCCAATCAATTTTGGCCAATCAATCTCTGAAGTGCTATAATTGTGAGCCACCCTGTATCTTCGTTTACTCAAACTCAAGTGTTTTCTAAAGAGTTTCTAATGAAAAAAAACTGATGAAAGCCTTCATTTTAACCAAAAAGAGATAACTTTTTCTAAGCGCATCTTTTAGAATTTTAGAAATTCGACTTTATCCTTTTTTTCCCATAAAACTTCAATCGGGTACCCATTTCGCTTCTTGTTATCTAGTTTTTTTTCCAATCATATTTACTCTAAGGTGTACTTTGTGCTCAGCATTTGTAAACGCACTATTCTAGTGTATTCAATTCTTCAAAAGAACTGCCGCCGCCACGAGAAAAGCGAAGAATTCACTAGAAAAGATCTTACAATTTTGAGCATAAAATCCCGAACAAAATACGAATTTTATCTAAGTTTTTATATAAATATTATATCACTTTTTATATAAATATTATATAACTATTATATATATATTTAATTGCATAACTATTTATTATCATTGTCAAATCGTTTTCTAATATTTTTTTTTTAAAAGAATAAATAAATTTTGATGCCCATTCTTTGGTCAAGAAATAGCTCGATTTCTGGATCGAGCTCATCCAATCATTTCCATCATTTCTCGAACTCATCCAACAAACCTCGAACAAACCTGGTTCCTGGTCGGCCCAACTACTTGAAGCCAAGCGCGCTCTCGACTCCACCACGAGGACCAAGGATCGACCCAAAAAAACCCGAATTCATTAGTCTTTTTCCCCCAGCTCATCCAATCATTTCGATATCCATCCAGCTGGTGGCCTTTTTCAGGGATTTTTCTCTTTTTGGAGATGATCATAGGATCTCCAGCGTTTTTAACTTTAGTTCTATACTTTATAAAAGAGCATTGTCTTTCTGTCTGCTGTACGGGCTTTTTCTCAGCCGTTTTTGAGTCAATAAAGCTAAAACTTCTCTAGAAAACCTTAGAATATATTGTAGTTGTGCAATTTAAAATCAAAAATTTAAAAAGTAAAAATTGAATGCCCCTACGGGGAGTCGAACCCTGGGTACCCAAGGTTGTCTGGGTGGTACCCAAGATAGAGATAGAGATAGAGCTTTGCTTAAAGATAGAGACAAGATTACGGTGGTCGAGAAAAGTTGGGCGCTTTTTAGAAAACGTGATCGATTGAATAACAAATCCTGGATTACATCTACTAAATATAAAAGAGCATTGTCTTTCTGTCTGCTGTACCGGCTTTTTCTCAGCCGTCTTTGAGTCAATAAAGCTAAAACTTTTCTAGAAAACCTTAGAATATATTTAGAAGAAAATTATCATTGTCAAATCGTTTTCTAATATTTTTTTTAAAAGAATAAATAAATTTTGATGCCCATTCTTTGGTCAAGAAATAGCTCGATTTCTGGAGAAGATTGGCTTCGTTTAGCGAACGAAATGGGCACTGAAAAGTGCCCATTTCGTTGTGTTGTGAAAACAATCGATTTCTAGAATAAATTTTGATATTTTCATAGAAATCTTTATAGAATTTAGATATTTTAATCCAATTTTTGCTATCAGAACTTATCAAATGCCACTTTCGGAGCTTCGAAAGGTGAGATTGAGCTGAAATGTTTGTAAACGCATCCTTTCTAGTGCATTAGTGCACTAGAAATTAGTGCATTAGTGCATTAGTGCACTAGAAAAGATGCGTTTACAATTTTCAAGTATTACAAGAGTAAAATGATTGAGTAAGAGAGTCAGAGATTGAAAAAAAAGAGATTTAAGCACAAGCATGCTCTGATCCAGCGCTAATAATTCAAGTTTCAAGTTTCATTCGTTTCTTTCTATAGAAATGGTGGGGAATGAGCTTCGAAATAGCAGCTGAAGAGATGAGAAGACTTTACAAAACACCGACAAATGACGAGAAATTGAGGTAAACTAGAAAAGAAAGATTTGAAAGAAGATTTGAAGAAGATTTTTTAGACTTTACGGCCTTTATAAACAAGCGATTCACGGGGATATCCCATCTGTTGAAGAATACGGTAATTTGACTCAATTTCCTAATAGAAATATCGTAAATACTCTAATAGAAAGCAACCTACTCGTACAGTCGCGTAGTCTAACTTTTTAGAAAGACAATTTTCTCTCACCTCCTAGCTTTTTACAGCTACACTTTTGGTACCAAAAAACACTAGACTTCAAGGGCTATCAGTGCACACTGTAGCTTATAACAGCCTGCAGAATGGGATTTTCTAAGTTAGACTACGCGACTGTACACCCGTCATTATGGCGTTCTATTAGAGTATTTACGGTAGCTCTTTCAGTCAAACCTGGCTCAGGCTTTGAGCGCGAGAAATACGAGGCTTGGGAGAGGATGAGAGGTCAGTAATTGAGCACAATTTAACTTTTTTTCTTTATTTATTTGAAATTTAACGTTTGAATGTTTTAACTAGCCGAAAAAACCCGCTTGAAAGCCGGTTTTTTTTGGCTAAATGTTTTGGGGGAGTTGATGTTGACATGGCGCAGTCGAGAGTGCTCTTGTTTATGGCCCACACAGCCCGGGGTTCTACCTCCGTAGTACCACTCAAGGCTTGAATCTGCAGCATTTTTTTACCTGACCAGCATCTAGCTGACCTGAGCTAGCAGAAAAGCACCAGAGTCAAACCTGTCAGACTCTCCAGCAAAAAATGGCTAAGCTACCAGTCGAAAAGTCCGGCTAAAAGCGGGTTTTTTTGGACCGACAGCTGGTCCTCGCGGTGGAGTCAGTAGCGCGCTTGGGTACCACCCAGACAAAGCGGGTTCGACTCCCCGTAGTGGCATTCAATTTTTACTTTTTAAATTTTAAATGGCACAACTACAATATATTCTAAGGTTTTCTAGAGAAGTTTTTAGCTTTATTGGTTTTAAAAAAAGACCATGAAAATGTCCGTACAGCAGACAGACAGACAGACACTGCTCTTTTATATTTAGTAGATGTGAATCGAGGATTTGTTATTCAATCGATCATCTTTTCTAAAAAGCGCCCAACTTTTCTCGACCACCGTAATCTTGTCTCTATCTTTAAGCAAACGATTTTCTTGAGAACACGATTCTAAACGATGACTTGAATACAGTAAGCCGTTAGCTGTAAAGTTGAAATAAGCTACCGTAATCTTGTCTCTTTATTCAATCTAATTTTGATCGAATTCTGTAAAGGTTCAAAAAAGGATATTAGAAAATAGAAAAACTAGAGAATTAGAGACAAGATTACGGTAGGTTTTCGAGAAGTTTATATATTTTAGCAAAGAAATCTGACTCCTATATATTGTCGGATCAAAATATCCAGCAAACAAGATAAAATACCGTATTTGTTCGAATAGAAGATCGGGTAAAGAGTATGATCGCGTACTCCTGCGTAGCAGCCCTTTTTAAAATTTCTTTTCTGCATAAAAGCTTTCAATGAAGTGCTGGAAAATGACTCAAAAATATCACATGAGCTAACAGAGTTTTGAGCCATTTTCCAGGTCTATAGCACTTTTTGTTCATTCGGAAGTTTGTTTTGTTCATGAGAGTGAGAGTGAAGGAGACTTTGTGTTTGCTTCTATTCTACGATAGAAATAGGGAAATATTAGTGCGAATAGATTGCTTTTTTCTACATCTAAATACAAAGAAATATAGTATAAGATAAAAGAAAATTAAAGAAAATGAGAATATTGAAATCATCAAAAAAAATAATGTACCGTATTTCTTCGAATAGAAGACCGGGTAAAGAGTATCATCGCGTACTCCTGCGTAGCAGCCCTTTTTAAAATTTCTTTTCTGCATAAAAGCTTTCAATCAAGTGCTATAGAGCTGGAAAATGGCTCAAAAATCTGTTAGCTCATGTGGTATTTTTGAGTCATTTTCCAGCCCTATAGCACTTGATTGAAAGCTTTTATGCAGAAAAGAAATTTTAAAAAGGGCTGCTACGCAGGAGTACGCGATCATACTTTTACCCGATCTTCTATTCGAACAAATACGGTATTCAACCGCCATTCAACTGTCATTCAACTGACAGTCTTCTTGACTAAATATTAGATCAAGTACTAAGTCTTGCACGCAAATTCATTTTCTAATTGAATAAGTCTCAAGCTACAAAATGAAATTCGGCTTTTTTTTCCATTAACTAGCTTAATTTCTCTTACAAATGACGTTTGAAAGTTTTTGAAAAGCTTTATTTTGAAGATTTTTTATTAGCAAGAAGCCGAGTGTTCAAAAAAAGATAAGAATCGATAAGAAATACGGTATATTAAATATCAAATATCAATCAAATATCAAATATCAAATATTAAGATTTAAACGCTACGCATAAGTTTCTTGACTTACTTTAACAAAACAAAAAGCTAAGTGTACGGCCTATTTCCATTTTCAGGTCGATCATCCGTTTCTTGCAAAGAGGAGTACGTGGGTGTGGCCGAGGAAATGATCAAGAAATACGAACGAAATATTGTTCGATCCAAATGGAATGCTGATGTTTGGAGTGTCGATTATTGAATAAATCTTTATTTGAAAGTCACGAATAAACTTGGCAAAAGAAAAACTAAAATTCGACTTAAAAATAAGTCCAATTTTAGTTTTTCTAAGAAATTTTTTTATGAAATTTCTTTTTTAGACTATGCTTTTTTTTGATTAAAGTGTACTTGAGTTCATTTTGATGATGCTTGAGGCTGGTTTTCAGTGAAAGTACTTGAATATTTGATAGAGATTGGTTGAATAGCCCCCTATTATGTAGAGATTGGTTGAATAGCCCTCGCTTTGATATGTAGTGTTTAGCTTTTCAGTTTTTTCCATTGTAGTACTTTCAAATGTAGATGATGCTTGAGTTCATTTTGATGATGCTTGAGGCTGGTTTTCAGTGAAAGTACTTGAATATTTGATAGGCTCCGGATGAAATGAAAAACCATATCATTTTTCGAGAGATCGCCTCAAATTCAGTAACTTTTTAAAACTAACTAGAGAGAGGAATGCCTACTTGAAGCATTCACATACTCCTTTGAAAAGTCCATCGGTGGTCTAGTGGATAAGAGGCTTGTATCAAGAGCGAGCGGTTCTCCGCTTTGCTCGAGTTCAATCCCTTTTCCAGCGAAATCTTTGCTTTTTATTTATTTCTAGGTATTTTCATGCTTAATTTTGTTCAATCCCTGCTCGAGTCAATGTTTCGTCGAAAAAATTCAGGCGTGAAATCTTGTGAAGTGATGCTTGCATCTCCTTCGGGATGCTTTCTCAAGAGTTCGTCCGCGATTTCGATGACCTCTTGATTATTTTCTCGGTCCAATCGCTTCATTCCAGGGAATTGCGTAAGAAAATCGATGATTCGGAGATACATGTTCTTATCATAGTGGGTAACCACAAGAAAAGCCGCATTCAAATTCTTGCTTGGAATCTGCTTTTTAACGATTATTTTCTATCGTGTAGAGATTGGTTGAATAGTCCTCGATTTGATAGGTATTGTTTGTCTTTTTAGTTTTTTCCATTGTAGTACTTTCAAATGTAGAACTTGTAGTACTTTTAAATGAATACAGGGTAAGCTGATGAATGAATATAGCTGATGATAAGCTAGACTTCGAATTAAATAAAGTTCTTAGTTTTAAGAAAGACATTTGCGTTACGGTAGATCAAATACACAAGGCCAGAGATTAGGCGAATGTTCAAACCAGGCTCAATATTAGCCCAGGTCATACGCCAGGCTCAATATTAGCCAGGTCATACGCTAGGCTTGATTTCTGGTAGGCCCATGGTTTTTTGTTTGTTTTTGTGTCATAAAGTCAGGCTAGACAAGACTAGGATCTAGCCTTACTTGGTTTGAACAATCCTGGTCTTTATCTTGCTTTGTCTATTCACAAGTTTAAGGCTAGTCCTGGCGTAGACCATTAGAACTATACATAGTAGCTTTATGATAATCTTGAAGCCAACAGTTTTCACCTAATACCAACCTACCAACCTATTCTATCAACCACTAGTTCACTAGTTCTAGTTCAAGTACTCAGATGGGGTTTTCGGGTGGTTCAAGGAGACGGGGTAAGAAAAGATAGAAAAGAAAGGGGAAAAAGAGGAGATAGGCTGTGGTCTATCGGCGGGAATTTCGAATCGAATTTCGACGAGGAAAAAAAAGAAAGAAGAAGGCAAGGGGGAAAGCTAAAGGCCCAAGAAATTCGGCGGGGAGAGGCCCCCTTTCTACTCTGCCAAACTTATCTTTTTTCTTTCCTTTTTCTTCTCATTCCTTTACCTTTCTTCCATCCACTAGTTATGTCAGTTTTGCATGCGAATTTGCATAGGTTTTTCCATCGAAACTTTTCTTCGTCTAACTGGCTTCAATAATCAGTTTTTGTTCTAGAATCTGAGCTAGTCTAATGTTAAGAAAGTCTCTTCCTTTCTTGTGCTTTATGGTTAACTGAATATCTTCAAATCAATGCTATTGCCTACTGTTAAAGATATTCAATCTTTCCTACAGTACTTCCTAGACTTTCCTACAGTACTTCCTAGTGAAAATCTTGCGTGTATTTTGTGATCGTAGCTCGTAGCTTTCAATCGTATCTCTCTGGCACACTAAAAAAAAGAGATCTTTCTGGCTTTTAGTCTAATTTTTACATTAAAAAATAAGCAATCGATTGTGCCAGAGAGTTACGATTGCACATTTTAACAATTTTAATTTAACAATTTAACAATTTAACAATTTAACAACAATTGAACTTTCACACTGCTGTACTTTGGGCTCAAGATTACAACTCTTTCTTTTTTTTTTTTTTTTTTTGTTTAATCTACCTTTTTCGTTACACATTTTACATGATCTTTACTTAAATTTTGCTCAATTTAAAAAAAGAATGCAAAAAGTTTTGGCTAAAAATTTCCCACTTTCATTTCCGGTTTCCAAGTCATATGATTTCTCGAAACTTTTTTTCTCCTTTTTTTCTAATTTTTAAAATCCTGAAGAACCTGAAGAAGAAATTTTAGAATTTTAAGAAAAGAGATATCGGTAAAGAAGTAAAGACGATTGTTTTGCGAACACATACTAACTCATAACTCTTGTACAGTGTCGTCTGGAGCTCTCTAGAATATCTTGTTTGTTGATTTTGGTGATTGGTGATTTTGATGTAATAGGTTGATGCATAAGTCTTTTCGTTTTTTTCGTACTTCTGTTAAAAAGTAACAAATTCACCAATTAATCTATAGTTTGCTCTATAAAAAAAGTGTTTTTTTGTTCAATTTGCATCTTTTTAAATGAATTTCGGTTCACTTTCAAGCAAATTCGAGAGTGAAAAACGCCTTTTTCGTAAAAATCTATAAAAAACTCTACGGAAAAATTGGCTGAATGAATTTCTCTGAAATTTTGGCGGAATATCAAACGTTTTTTTTCTCTATCTTTTATCTATTGACACGAAGATAGGTTTTCTTTAGCTAAGGTGTCTAAACCGCATCATCGAGTTAGCCCTTTTTGACTACCCGACTTCATACTCTCAAGAAAATCCAGGCATTAAATATTTTTAAACCCGTTTTAATGTTATTTTGCAGAAAAATAATTGCTTTTTCTAATGAAATCAACCGTAGTTTAATTGGTGCATTTGTTGGCTTGAAACGGCAGACGAAAAGGAACAAAAACACTTATGCATCAACCTAATAAATGCGAACAAAACGAGTTAGCAATTGAGCTATAAATAAAGACGAGTCTGAGCTTGTTTTTGGTTTTAAAACTCAAACCAACTCAAACCAACTAAAACCAAACCAAACCAACTCAAACCAACTCAAACCAACTCAAACCAACTCAAACCAACTAAAACCAACTCAAACCAACTCAAACCAACTAAAACCAAACCAAACCAAACCAAACCAACTCAAACCCTCTTATTTAAACGAGTTTTCCCATACTAACTCGTAACTTTTCTTTATTCGATTCTCTGAAAGATTCCAAAAATATTTCCTTACCCTAAATGACACTTTTTTCAAATCCATTTTCAGCTTTGATATCTAAATTGACTGAAGAAAAAAAGCTGGAAAAGAGGAAGGGAGTTGAATGGGTCATCCCTCGTCAACCACACTCACTCACTCCATTTCCTTTTACTCAACTCCAGAAATATATAGTAAAAAGGGGAGAAATTTGTGTGTGTGTGTGAGCGTTTGAAAACAATTATTTTTAGACCCTTTTGGGTAAATTGGAAACATTTTTTTTTGTCACCAACACACACTCCAACTGGCTTTTGTCATTTCAAAACAAGCTTTAGAGTGTTTAGATAGTTTTCTGAGCTTTAAAAATCATTCATATTCAGAAAATTGTTTCGAAAGTGATTTTTCTAGCTTTGTCTGCCGATCTGACCCACAAAAAGTACCTGGGTTTGTGGAAACTAGGCCGGCATCCTGGCCTAGCTTGGTCTAGGCCTGGCACTGGCCTAGCTTGGTCTAGGCTTGGCACTGGCCCAGCTTAATATTGCTAACTTCAAGTCTGACCCATAAAACTCAGCCGTACCTGGATTATTTTATTTTATTAAAAGTTTGCTTTAAAAACGAAATAGTTCCAAGATTCGCAAAAAAAATCAAATTTTTTGGAATGGTGGTAGGCGGAATCGAACCCGAGGGGAAAGATAGGACGAGCGTTTGACAGACCAAAGCCTTTATCCACTAGGCCACGCCCACATCTTTGTGCGTCCGCGAGAAAAGCGTTAGAAAGAAAGCAATTTTGAATCTCGATTTTGCAGGCCAGATTCCTCGTGTTTCCGTAGCTATTAGCGGCTAATTTTTGTGGTGTTTTGTTCGCCATTGCCGATTCTATGTTATGCCCTGTGTTTCCAGTCGATTCCCAACAGGAGCTGAAACCATTCCCTTGTCAGCCATACCCGAATCGATTTCTAACCTAACTTGGCTTGGTACTGGTTTAGCTGCAGGTCTGGATCCTGGTTCAGAAACTAAATCCCGGTCTCAGACTCTAGCCTAGCCCAGCTTTCAAGCCTATTTCATATTCTTTAATTGTTTTTATCTCAAAAAGTCTAGACCTTGCTTTTGAGATCTCTGCTTTTCCTTAGGCTTAGGCTTAGGCTTAGGCTTAGGCTTAGGCTCAGGCTTAGGCTTAGGCTTAGGCTTAGGCTCAGGCTTAGGCTTAGGCTCAGGCTTAGGCTTAGGCTTAGGCTTAGGCTTAGGCTTAGGCTTAGGCTTAGGCTTAGGCTCAGGCTTAGGCTTAGGCTCAGGCTTAGGCTTAGGCTCAGGCTTAGGCTTAGGCTTAGGCTTAGGCTTAGGCTTAGGCTTAGGCTTAGGCTTAGGCTTAGGCTTTGAAATATCATCCATGTCTGTAGGTTGAGGCGGTGACGTTAAAATCAATTTCAATCAATCAAAAAATCTCAAAGGTGATTCGAGTACGAATCATTTACGAAGGGATTTTTTGGGGTGACATAAATCGAGGCAAATTTTAAGCCTAAGCCTAAGCCATTTTCTTTACATCGAGCTTTGATTCCAATTTTGCGGAACCTTTTTTTAAAAACGGAACAAAAATTCCGAAAAAATTGCCTCAAAAATGTCTAGCATCGGTCGAAATTGAGCAATTTTCGGGTGTTTCTTTGAGGGGATTTCTTGGGGAATTCCCACGAGTCGGCAATCAAAATCATCGCAAAAGAACGGGGGGAAAGGACTTGGAAAAAAGAGAACATCATCAAGGATTTGAAGGAATCGAAAAAAAACACAATCAAAACATTTCATTTCTTATTTGATTTTATTTTGAACAACAATCAGTAAAGAGTTTGTTGTTTGTCCCCTTTTTGTGGTGAATCTTCATTCGAAATTCGAAAAATGATAGATTTCTAATAATGAGATGATTGTGATTGAGAAGAATGAGATTTTCAGCCATTATTTAGCCACGAAGTAAATGAATAAGCGATTTTTCCGAGCAATTGCTCTAACCACTGAGCTATTCGGTACCTTAACTTACTAAGAAATCGAAAGAAGGAAAGAGAAGAAGGAAGAAGAAGGAAATACAAGAAGGAAGAAGAAGGAAGAAGAAGGAAGAAGAAGGAAAGAGAAGAAGGAAGAAGAAGGAAAGACAAGAAGGAAGAATAAAGGAAGAAAGAAAGAAAGACAAGAAGAAAGAAAGAAAGAAGAAAATAAGCTAAAGACACGGCCGAGACTCTAGTTTGATTTACTGGATTCCCAAATGCTATTCTTTTCGAGATTGATGTAAATTGAGATATTTTCAAGCCAATGTAAATTCACTTCAGAATTCACTTAAACTTAATCGCTCACATATCAATTTCGGTACTTGTGAATCTTATCCAAATTTATGCAATTTTGAATTTTAGCTTAATCTTTATTCTTCCTTCTTGTCTTTCCTTCTTCTTCCTTCTTCTCTTTCCTTCTTCTTCTCTTTCCTTCTTCTTCCTTCTTCTTCCTTCTTCTCTTTCCTTCTTCTTCCTTCTTCTCTTTCCTTCTTCTTCTCTTTCCTTCTTCTTCCTTCTTCTTCCTTCTTCTCTTTCCTTCTTCTTCCTTCTTCTTCCTTCTTCTCTTTCCTTCTTCTTCCTTCTTCTTCCTTCTTCTCTTTCCTTCTTCTTCCTTCTTCTCTTTCCTTCTTCTTCCTTCTTCTCTTTCCTTCTTCTTCTCTTTCCTTCTTCTTCCTTCTTCTTCCTTCTTCTCTTTCCTTCTTCTTCCTTCTTCTCTTTCCTTCTTCTTCTCTTTCCTTCTTCTTCCTTCTTCTTCCTTCTTCTCTTTCCTTCTTCTTCCTTCTTCTCTTTCCTTCTTCTTCCTTCTTCTCTTTCCTTCTTCTTCTCTTTCCTTCTTCTTCCTTCTTCTTCCTTCTTCTCTTTCCTTCTTCTTCCTTCTTCTTCCTTCTTCTCTTTCCTTCTTCTTCCTTCTTCTCTTTCCTTCTTCTTCTCTTTCCTTCTTCTTCCTTCTTCTTCCTTCTTCTCTTTCCTTCTTCTTCCTTCTTCTCTTTCCTTCTTCTTCTCTTTCCTTCTTCTTCCTTCTTCTTCCTTCTTCTCTTTCCTTCTTCTTCCTTCTTCTCTTTCCTTCTTCTTCCTTCTTCTCTTTCCTTCTTCTTCTCTTTCCTTCTTCTTCCTTCTTCTTCCTTCTTCTCTTTCCTTCTTCTTCCTTCTTCTCTTTCCTTCTTCTTCCTTCTTCTCTTTCCTTCTTCTTCCTTCTTCTCTTTCCTTCTTCTTCCTTCTTCTCTTTCCTTCTTTCGATTTATTAGTAAGTTAAGGTACCGAATAGACTTAATCGCTTCGAAATCGAAACCGCGAACACCTCGACCTTTACCTTCTTGAATTTATTTGTCGTCAATGCAACAAAGGAAACGATTTATTCACGCAAATTCGGGCCGATATTTTACATTATGACCAACACTATGGCCACGACATTATGACCAGAATTATGGCCAACATTATGGCCAACATTATGGCCAACATTATGGTCGACTATCCTGCATCCCGCTGAGGCTCAAATTCCGCTCAAGCTTTAGCAGATTTTTAAAAACTAAAAAATTACCTTTTATACTTTTTGTCGTTTGCGGGGATAAGATTCACATGTATCTCGATTTCTATATTTGATAGCTTGCTAACAAGTTAAACAATGCTAACAAGTTAAACAATGCTAACAAGGGAACCTTCCCAAGTTACCCGCGAATTACAATATGAGATAGGTGCCAAAAGAAAGGCCAGAAAATGTACGTTCAGAAACTGTTTTCAAAAACCGCTAATCGGCAAAACGCACAAAGTTACAGCCATTTGAATTTCGAAAAAATGAAGGCTTTTCTCGAATTTCTGGCACACTGATTTTGGGGGAAAGGCTTTCCTTTCGCCATCCCAAAAGTCAGCTCGTAGCCTAGTGGTTCGTGTGTCTGTGCTCGGAACTCCTTGATCTTGATTAGGATCTTGGTTCGGATCTTGGTTAGGATCTTGGTTAGGATCTTGGTTAGGATCTTGGTTCGGATCTTGGTTAGGATCTTGGTTAGGATCTTGGTTAGGATCTTGGTTCGGATCTTGGTTCGGATCTTGGTTCGGATCTTGGTTAGGATCTTGGTTAGGATCTTGGTTCGGATCTTGGTTAGGATCTTGGTTAGGATCTTGGTTAGGATCTTGGTTCGGATCTTGGTTAGGATCTTGGTTCGGATCCACTAGCAGTCTAACTTTTTGCTTTTTTTTTGAAAAGCATTAAAAACCTTTTTGATTATTAGAAATTTGTATAATGTTATTTTTAATGCTATTTAATGAGACTTTTATACATTTTGTCGTTTGCGGGGGATAAGATTCATATGTATCTCAATTTCTATATTTGATTGCTTGCTAAGCATGACATTTCCATAAGAGATCCCTTCTCTAACAACAAATTCCCCTACCATTCACCATTCGATTGCCCTTATTTAGGGTTTCCCCCCATCGCCCTTTCCCCTCCATTATTCGTTTAGCCGGGTACTCCTCCATCCGATCTAAACTCGATTTCCCCATCTCTTCTTCAAACACACTAATCATCCATTTTCTGGTATTGGTTTTTTCGAAATTTTTAAGTCTAAAAGATATCAGCAAGTGTTATTCTTCAGTATTGAAAGTTACAGTCCTTTTCAGACACTTACAATTAGATAAATAGTCTGATAAACGATTAGAAATGGGTTTTTGCAAGTCAGCAAGTCTGATTTACAATTAGAAATGGATTTTTGCAGGTCAGGAAGTCTGATAAACGATTAGAAATGGATTTTAGTAAGTCAGGAAGTCTGATAAACAATTAGAAATGGATTTTTGCAAGTCAGAATGTCTGATTTACAATTAGAAATAGATTTTTGCAAGTCTTAAGAGTCTTTTCTGTGAAACGTAAGCAAAAAAGGATAAGGATGGTTAACAAAATGCAAAATTTGATAATCTAGAGAAAATATTATAGCAACCTAAATTTAAAGTATTCCATTGATTGATAGTTGTTGTAGGTTGATTGAAGTGATTAGGAGGTGATTGAGGTTGATAGGGGTTGATTGATAGGATTGATGAGATTGATTGATAGAGATTGATTGATAGAGATTGATTGATTGAGATTGATTGATAGAGATTGATTGATAGAGATTGATTGATAGAGATTGATTGATAGAGATTGATTGATAGAGATTGATTGATCCATTGGTATCAGTGTTTATCTGATAAGCGAGTGGTCACGGGTTTGAATTGTTGAAAAAGTTGAAAAAGCTAAATTGAATTGTATGTCTGTCAAGCCGGCAAGTAAAATGTATGTCAAAATTGTGAGCTTGAATGACTTACCGTAAATACTGTAATAGTACCCCACCTGCTCCTCGTACAGTCGCGTAGTCGCAAAAGTTTTTTAGTATTTCAGTATTTCATTTTTTTCAAAGCACCCGTACTTTCAAAAATTCGATTTCAGTGCGATTTTGGCAATCTGCTAATACTTTTTGTGGGATTTTATCAATCTACCTGCTTTATCTATTCTTTATCTTTAATTTCACATATACAATTTCATTTTTCTAATTCTTTGACTCCAAACCTTCCTTCAAACCTTCCTCCAAAGCTCTCAATCCTCAAAACCTCTCCAAAAACCCGTGCTCTATTCCTTTTCTTGCTCATTTTCGTACCCAATTGTGTATGTGTCGGGTTTTTGTGAGACAGCTCCGACAAAGAATGGGAATCAGTTAGCAAAAAGGAAAAGTTTTTCGAAAAAGAAAAGAGGTGAATTTTTATAAAAAAAACCCACTCCCCCGGAAAGAACAACTCTCTTTACGGAGATTTTGAGTAAAGTTTTTGTGAACCACACCTCCTTCCTCTTCACCGACCTCACCACTTCCGATTATTCACACATCGATGAGTTTCCCAAAAAATTGGAGCTTCGTTTTTGTTTTTTTAAATTATTTTACTAGGATTTTATCTGATAGTTATCAGTGACTCAAAAACTGATTTAACACGTTGACGACAATGGCGTTTTTGCACAAACAATCGCATGGGACAACGTTGTTTTTTTTCGACAAAAAATGTCACCTGACACCAGGTGGCAATGTCCCAGGCGAACGAATATGTGTCAGACAGCATCAGGTGACAATGTCGTCAACGTGTTAAAGGTACTGTCCTAATAACTAAACATTCTAGTATATCAAGTTTAAACTTTAAACGTTTCAAAGATTCCAAGGCTTACGTTTCAAGGAAAGTTTTTGATTCTGGTTACAGGAAATAGACTGTACTTTGAACTTTACAGTACTTGGACTAAACTTTAGACTTTAGAGTACTTGGACTATACTTTGGACTGTACTTTAGACTTTACAGTACTTGTACTATACTTTGGACTTTAGAGTACTTGGACTATACTTTGGACTTTAGAGTACTTGGACTATACTTTGGACTTTACAGTACTTGGACTTTACACTACTTGGACTATGCTTTGGACTTTAGAGTACTTGAATTGTACTTTGGACTTTACACTACTTGGACTGTGCTTTGGACTTTAGAGTACTTGAACTGTACTTTGGACTTTACAGTACTTGGACTATACTTTGGACTGTACTTTAGACTTTACGTACTTGATATACTTTGGACTTTAGGTACTTGGCTATATTTGGACTTTAAGTACAGATTTACACTCTTGGACTATGTTTGGACTTTAGAGTACTTGAACTGACTTTGGATAATATTGCATGCTTTGGACTTTAGAGTACTTGTGAGTAAGCCTTTATGCAGGTATTCCACTCTTCTTATTCTTTTGAATGGATTGGTCGTTTGAAATGCGATGAATCCTATTCTGAAAGATTAAAAAAGATAGAATCCACTAATAGTAAGTGTTTTTATTTTGGGCTAAAAGACACACCTCTTTGGACACACTGATAGTGAGTTTTCACCTTCTTTTGCGGTACGACAAAGAAAAATGAAGCCTTAAGTGCGCCAGAAAGGATGCGTTTTCATTTTCAAGCCAGAAGATCTAAACCGGGACAACATTTGCTTGTCTTTTGCTTCTAAATTTTCCCTAGCTTTCTATTTTCTTCCTGACTGCGTCAGAGTGCCGAAATTTGTTTGATACGGGAAAAGGTTTTTTTTAAAATTTTGTTTGGAAATCCTCTAATTAATCCCAATAGACTTCCCTGTTTTGTGCTTTAGTCAATAATATTGAAAAAACAAAGAAAAAGACAAGAAAAGACAAGAAGAAAGGTCAATCTTTGTCCAAAGGGAATCTCTTTTTTTTCTGAAAGAATTCATTCGTCCACAAATTTCTTTAGTCTTTTTTCTCGTCTTCAATATTTTTTTTTGAGAAAGAATTCATTAGTCTTTTTCCCCAGCTCATCCAATCATTTCGATATCCATCCAGCTGGTGGCCTTTTTGAGGGATTTTTCTCTTTTTGCTGATGATCATAGGATCTCCAGCGTTTTTAACTTTAGTTCTATACTTTATAAAAGAGCATTGTCTTTCTGTCTGCTGTACGGGCTTTTTCTCAGCCGTTTTTGAGTCAATAAAGCTAAAACTTCTCTAGAAAACCTTAGAATATATTGTAGTTGTGCCATTTAAAATTAAAAATTTAA
This sequence comes from Mesorhabditis belari, assembly GCA_958450365.1. Lineage (NCBI taxonomy): Eukaryota > Metazoa > Nematoda > Chromadorea > Rhabditida > Rhabditidae > Mesorhabditis > Mesorhabditis belari. Next base: position 1,670,337 of record CAUEEP010000923.1, read on the forward strand.
AAAGTAAAAATCGAATGCCACTACGGGGAGTCGAACCCGCTTTGCTTTGGGTGGTACACAAGCGCGCCACCGACTCCACCGCGAGGACCAGCTGTCGGTCCAAAAAAACCCGCTGTTAGGCGGACTTTTCGGCTGGTAGCTAAAGCCATTTTTTGCTGGAGAGTCTGGCAGGTTTGACTCTGATTGACTCTGGTGCTTTTCGTGTGCTAGCTCAGGTCAGCTAGATGCTGGTCAGGTCAAAAAAATGCTGCAGATTCAAGCCTGGCTCCTACTTACTTACTACTTGTTTAGTCTTACTTGTTAGTTAGTTCCACGCCTGGCCCCTGACCCAAGTACTAAAGCTTAGATTTGAACTACCTTTTGCCAATCAAGCCAGACCAGGCAATGAATATTTCAGATTCAAACCTGGCTCCTGGTCGGCCCAACTACTTGAACCAAAACAAAACTACATGAGCTTAGGCTGAGAATTTAAAGCATAACCTTTATTTATCGTAAGCTTATTTTCAGTTCTCATTTCTTTGCAAATCATTGCTCACATTTTAGCAATTTCTGATGATTTTACTTCTTCAAAAGTCGAATCTCAGATCGATACTTGCCCTGTTCCCGGAATCAAAATCCACACAGACACCGAGGCTTCCCTAAAGATTCGTTCTTTAAAAAGAATTTTGCAAAAAAAAAAAAAAATGAGGAATTCTGAATTCTTGAGAAGTTCAAAAATGACTCTCAATTTTGACTGAAATGACTGAAAGTGAGCGGTTTTTTTTTTTGAAAACACGCGATGCGTGCATTTCTCATTTCATTTCGCCCACTGAAACTCAAAAATGAAAATGAAAATCGAAATTTGCTTGCTGAATCATGATTTTCATTTTGAACAAAATCTAATTTTATCGAAACTTTTTGCAAATCTTTTTTTCTTTTCAGATAATTATTTATGCAACGAAATCTCGGCTTTGATATGGTTGAGCGAGCTTTCCTCAGAGAAAAGAAAGAAGAAAGAAAGAAAGAAAGAAGAAAGAAAGAAAGAAAGAAGAAAGAAGAAAAGAAAGAAAGAAAGAAAGAAAGAAGAAAGCAAGAAAGAAAGAAAGAAAGCAAGAAAGGAAGAAAGGAAGAAAGAAAGAAAGAAAAAAAGAACGACTGGAAATGACATTTGGATCAATGATCTTATAAAAAGAATTCAAAAATGACTTTTTCATCGGTCATTTTTTGATTCAAAGTATACTTTGGGCTAAATTTTTTAAACGCAAGCTTTCTATTTCAATAATTCTTTCATTTCTTGTAGCTTATTAATTTCTTATAGCCAAAATTTGCCTTTAGAAGAAAAGCTAAGAATTCAATGCGTTAGAAAGTTTGTGTTTACATTTTTAAAGACCACAAAGAGCACAAGATCAAATTCACTTTTCATTTTGAAACTTATTTTTCAAATTTTCAAATTCAAATTTTTAAACGAAAACTTTTTACTAACTTTTTCTTTGATTTTAATTTTGATTAATATTTGTAATAATTTACAATATTACATTTACAAAGAAGCATATACGATAATCCATCTAATAATAGCGCGCCTTCACCCTGTACAGTCGCGTAGTCGCAAAAACATTTTTACTAAATCATTTTTTTCAAAGCGTCTATAGTTTCTAAAAGTTCATGTTTGGTATCAAAAAAATAGCTCTGAATTTCAGCTTTCATTTGATACTTAAGCGCACACTGTAGCATAAACGGGTGGCAAGAAAGATGCGTTTAAAGTTAGACTACGCGATGCTCCCCCCGCCATTATTTGGGGGGGGGGGCGCTACTATTACGATAACAACTTTTATGCTTATAACAGAAAAGTACTCGTTTTTTCTCACAAACCCCTCGTTTTTAATGCCTTTCTTCATATTTTTAATTTTTTTTTTGTATTATACCGTATTTTCTCTAATAGTAGTGCACGCCGGCGAGCCGAGTTGGTGACTATTTTACGGCTTCCAAAGTTCTCGCAGAAGCTCAACACTCAAATCCCCCGCAAGATCTCATCATCAGCTACATTTTCCGATCCCACATCGATAGGTTCTGATAAGCGCTCTCACCCTGTACAGTCGCGTAGTCGCAAAAGCATTTTTACTAAATCATTTTTTTCAAAGCGTCTATAGTTTCTAAAAGTTCATGTTTGGTATCAAAAAATAGCTCTGAATTTCAGCTTTCATTTGATACGTAAGCGCTCACTGTAGCATAAAAGGGTGGCAAGAAAGTTGCGTTTAAAGTTAGACACAAAGAGCACAAGATGAAATTCGCTTTTTGATTTTGAAACTTATTTTTCAAATTTTCAAATTCAAATTTTTAAACGAAAACTTTTTACTAACTTTTTCTTATTTTTTGAGTTTGATTTATATTTGTAATTATTTGTCATAATTTCCAATATTTCAGATCAAAGATCAATCCTCTTTGCGGGGTGTCTCGTTGTTGTTGGGGTGTGCATGTTGCGGGATGCGGGCATGGTGCCCACGAGGCCGTTCAATAAAAATCCGTCTAATATTTATATTCTTCACTTTATTGTCAAATCTACAAGCAATCACTGTTAATATAGGTAAAAATCTAAAGTTAAAAATCTAAAATTAGAGAAAAGCTATATTTTAGGAACGACATCACTGAAGGGAAGTCTTCCCTATGAAAATCTTCGATATGCAGTCGAACGGTGGAATAGTGAACAGGTGAAATTTTAAAAACCTAATAAATCTAAATAAATTATCGTATCTTATCATTAGATTTTATCTTTTCTAACAGTTAACATACCGTAAATACTGTAATAGTACCCCAGCCCCATAATGACGGTGCGAAGTGTTGCGTAGTCTAGCTTTGAACGAGTTTTTCTCGACACTGGTTTAAGCTACAATGCGCGCTTATGTATCAAAAAATAGCTGAAATTCAGGGCTATTTTTTGATACCTAAGCGCGCATTGTAGCTTAAACCAGTGTCGAGAAAAACGCGTTCAAAGCTAGACTACGCAACACTCCGCACCGTCATTATGGGGGTAGGGTACTGTTACAGTATTTACGGTATGTTTATTATGTTTTAAAGAAAACTCACCGTAATTATTGGATGATCAAAAAGTTCCCACACACTTTACAAAAGAAGCTCCATTTTTCAGCTAAAATCCAAATCGAAACTCGACTCACTATATAGTATTTTAAAGCTGAAATCCTGGAGAGCATCTCTACACCTAAATCATCCTAACCAGAGCCGCCTAGCTCTCCAAAAAAGCATTGTAGTGCGCTGAAGGGAAACTATCATCGGGCTCACCTATTTGACCCGGTTTTCAAATGACAATCCTTCAAAAAGTCTTTTTAAATTGAAACTTTTCTTTCACAGTTGAAATTGTTATTTTAAAAGAATAAAATCTCCTCTTTAAAACTTAGAACTTATTTTAAAACCACAAAAAAACACCAAACAAATAGGAAATTAGGGAAATCACCTTGAATGCATTGCAAGGCTTCTTGAAAAAGCTGGAGTTTTTTGATCGGTGTGATTTACTTATAAATGTTCATCAGACTTTATAATATAATAATACTTTATTCAAACGATAAAGTGAAAGAAATCATAGAGAAATGCACAGTGATACTTAATCATACAATACATACTGAAATCAATAAGCCAATTACTTACGGCTTTCAGCTTAATACTAGAAAAAATGGGGAAGTTTTGTTTTAGCTTTCATATGAGAAAATGAATCATTTACAAGTGTGCGGGGGAAATTTTTGATCACTCTTTTTGATCCTGTAATTGAAGGGAATACCTATTGGAGAGTGGTTCTTCTATTAAAATAATTACGGTTAATATTTTGAAAAAAAAAAAACTTATTTTAAATCCAAAATAAAAGTCTCTTCATTCAGGCCACACATACTGAGGTCGCCTTTCGGATCGCTTCGCCTAGTGCTGGCTTGGCACCCATAGAAGAACGGGGTAAGAAAAAAATTCAATGAATTGCTTTAGATTTAATATCGGTGCAGTGCGTGAGAGGGTACCGATGGGGCAATGATTATCGTATTTTCTCTAATAGTAGTACACCCTGAGCGTCGTCTAAATTGCTCGTAATCTCGAGAACCGCTTATCAGAATCTATCGATGTGGGATCGGAAAATGTAGCTGACGATGAGGTCTAGTTGGAGATTAGAGTGTTGAGCTTTTGCAAATGCTTGGAAACCGTAAAATAGTCACCAACTCGGCTTGCACTACTATTAGAGAAAATACGGTATTTAGATATTTATTCCGAATATAGCACAATCACTAATCTAGTGAGAAAATAAAATAAATAGAATCAATCGTTGGTTCCGTGTTTCAAAGCCAAAGAAAAGCAATACAAAGTGGGCTCCGTTCCTTTTTATCACACAAACGATCTTTAGATCTTTATCTTTCGAGAAATGACAAGAGAATCAGAGATATTCAGAGATAAAATCAAAACATCAAATAAAATTTCACAGAAAAGAACTACTTTTCTGCAAAACGCCCTTTCTGGTGCACTGAATTCGTCATTTTCTCTTGTCATTTGAAAAATAAACCCACTGGCACTTGAAAAAGATTGATTTTCTTTCAAAAATGAGACCTACTAAAGAAATTTGAAATGAAAATAAGCGCAATTTTTTTCCTTTCTTCTCTCCTTCTCTGGCACACTTTAAGCTAAAAAGAGTAAACACGCCTGTGCAGTGCGTGAGAAGGGTACCGATGGGGCAATGATTATTTAGATATTTTATTCCGAATATAGCACAATCACTAATCTAGCAAGAGAATTTAATAAATAGAATCAATCGTTGGTTGTGTGAAACAGTGAACCAACGAAACAAAGCCAAAGAAAACAAAGCCAAAGAAAAGCAAATACAAAGTAGGCTCCATCCCTTTTTATCACACAAACGATCTTTAGTTCTTTATTTTTCAAGGAAAGACAAGTGAATCAGAGATATTCAAAATCAAAACATCAAATAAGATTTCACAGAAAAGAGCTACTTTTCTGCACAATATCTACTTATTTATACCTATTGTAAACAGTATTTAGATAATAAGATTTACTTATTCATTCAGTATGCGAAGTCGTGCAACACTCGGTGGTGGCCATCATTGTACCACCGAGCGAGCCGCGGCTTGACTCACCGATGCTACACAGCATGTGCCATCACTTACAGGTTACTGTATCCATAGACCTTTTACTGTATGCATAATATCAAAATAAACTTCTACTTTTCCAGATTCCATGCCTTGCCGTTCACAATTTCGGTCCTTCCACGACGGTCAGTGATTTCCTCTCGCAAATGGGACCAAGACGGTAAAAAAAAATATTTTAATATTTACTATATTATGTAAGAACTTATAAGCATACTGTAAATACTGTAATAGTACCCCACCCGCCTCGTACAGTCGCGTAGTCGCCAAAGTTTTTTAGTATTTCATTTTTTTCAAAGCGCCCGTACTTTCAAAAAATGCGTCTTTGGTATCAAAAAATAGCTGAAATTCAGGGCTATTTTTTGATACCAAAGATAATGACGGTGCGGAGTGTTGCGTAGTCTAGCTTTGAACGAGTTTTTCTCGACACTGGTTTATGCTACAATGCGCGCTTAGGTATCAAATGAAAGCTGAAATTCAGGGCTATTTTTTGATACCTAAGCGCGCATTGTAGCATAAACCAGTGTTGAGAAAAACTTGTTCAAAGCTAGACTACGCAACACTCCGCACCGTCATTATGGGGCTGGGGTACTACTACAGTATTTACGGTATATATTTTTAAAGAATCTAAGCTTTTTCTAGAGGCCTCGCAGCGCAAGCAACACGTGAATTCATCGACACTCTTCGGTGGACCTCATTTCTACTCGCATATCAAAGCAACACCGGTAAATGATTTTTATTCAACTTATAAGCGCTTATTTTTTCATATTTTTTTCATATATTTTTCGTCTGGATACTGTAGAAATGATTTGCATGACTTTTAACGAAACAATTACATATTTGAGATCTCGAAGACGTGGCTCCATTGATGTTTGATCGAAATGAGAACGATCACTCAACTTTTCGACCTGTTGTCAAGGTTGGTTTTGGTGAAATTGATGAAAATCGAGTTTTATGAAAATTCTAAGCGATTTAATTGCACACAATTTTTATATACAATCTCTAAAAGTCATCTTTCTTTAATTCTGAAAAACAAAAAAAAAATTCTTCACTCTACAGCAAGAGAATGATCTCGGACCGCCAACGCCGAAAATTATCGTCAAGGTATTATAGGAGGGTTTCTTTCGCTGATAGTGCATGTTTCTTTTTTGGGAGATTTTTCTGTTATAAACAAGAAGCATATACCGTAATCCATCTAATAGTAGCCCACCTTATCCCGTACAGTCGCGTAGTCGCAAAAGCATTCTTACTAAATCATTTTTTTCAAAGCGTCTATAGTTTCTAAACGTTCATGTTTGGTATCAAAAAATAGCTCTGAATTTCAGCTTTCATTTGATACGTAAGCGCACACTGTAGCATAAACGGGTGGCAAGAAAGATGCGTTTAAAGTTAGACTACGCGATGCTCCCCCCAGTCATTATTGGGTGGGGGCTCCCCCAGTCATTATAGGGGGGCGCTACTATTACGATAACAACTTTTATGCTTATAACAGAAAAGTACTCGTTTTTTCTCACAAACCCCTCGTTTTTAATGCCTTTCTTCAAATTTTTAATTTTTTTTTGTATTATACCGTATTTTCTCTGATAGTAGTGCACGTCGGCGAGCCGAGTTGGTGACTATTTTACGGCTTCCAAAGTTCTCGCAGAAGCTCAACACTCAAATCCCCCGCAAGATCTCATCATCAGCTACATTTTCCGATCCCACATCGATAGGTTCTGATAAGCGGTTCTCGAGATTTCGAGCAATTTAGGCGACGCTCTGAGTGCACTACTATTAGAGAAAATACGGTATATTGAAGAGGTATGTACCGTAAAAATTCTAATAGAAGAACAAGGTATTTTCCAATGTCCCTATGAAATTCTTTTTCTTCCCCTAACTACAGTATATCCAAGAGCTGAAAAATGAATGTTTTGTTGGATTTTCATCCGATTTTTGACGTCATTAAGCTTTATTTTTAGCTATAACTATTATTTAAAGCATTTGAAAGACGTTAAAAATGTTGAGCATTTTCCGATCCGTTAACAAACATTCAAAAAAAATGAAAAAATTCATCTAAACGCGAGCTCTTCCATTAGAATAAATACGGTAGATGTATTGGAAAATTTTAAAAATCAAATCGCTTTTAGGTGAAACGATTGCCGAACAACACCGACGAGTTCGAGCCATTTTTGAAGTACATAAGGAATCGATTGAAACAAACGAATATCGTGGGTTTACGGGGAAATTGAACCCTTAATTGTATTGCAAATTGTAAATGCACCCTTTCTGGTGTACTGAATTGTTGACTTCTTGAAATAGCCGACCTTGAGATGTTTCTGTATGCTTTGTGCTTAAACCTTATGCTTAAACTTTGTGCCTAAACTGTATGCTTAACCCTTATGCTTTTAGTTTATGCTTAAACCTTATGCTCAAACCTTATGTTTAAACCTTATGCTTAACTAAACCTTATGTCTAAACCTTATGCTCAAGCCTTATGCTCAAACTTTGTGCTCAAACCTTGTGCTCAAACTCACCTTTCTAGTGCACTGGTTTCATTCTTGAAATAGAGAAAATTCAGTGGGCTAGAATTTTTTTTTATTTATTTTGAGCATAAAAGACACCATCAAGGAGTCTATTGAGGTCAAAAAGTTTAAAAATAAGCTTTAGATTAAAATTAGCTTTAGATTTCGATTACTTACTTCTAGAAATGAATTTCTATATTTAATCTATTGTTAGCAAAATCTTTATACCTTGAAGCTAATCGAATTTTTCTCAAATTTCAGGTGATCCACTCGAGCAACATCACCGTTCTTTACAGTCTCATCCAGTTGGCTCGCGGGATGAACATGACCGAACAACCGTACTCCTATGTGTTCACGCATACGGTAAAAGATTCATTTCTTTAGAAAATAGCCAATGTTTAATATAATAATAAGTATTATAATAATCCTTTCCAGGATTTATCCCTTCTTGAAGATTTCTTCAACGCGATCGGCCCATTCCATTGCAATATTACTGGGTTGCAGCTGGTGAAGAACGATCCGATGATGAAAGTGAGTTAATATTTTAGGAAATCTATATTATAGTTTTATATATATGTCGTAACCGCTTACGAAATTCAGCCGTTAACGAATCGTTCGTTAACGGCTAGCCGATTACATTCGTTAAGCGTTGTTTGAGCTGTGCACCCCTCAGCTTTCCGACAATTTCCTTGGCTTGAAAGTACCCGGGTACTTAGGAGTGCCATTCTCCTTTACCTCACGGACCTACATCCGCTACCGTGGCGCACGGAGGACTTCCGCTGCCGATAGTGGTTCGGTGACTCCTGCTTTACATTTATTAACGGCAGCTAGCCGATTACATTCGTTAACGGCTAGCCAATTCGATTACGAATTACGAACCATTTTTTCCCTAGCCGTGTACAATTTGTAATCGGCTTCTGCCAACATGGCTCGTTTCAAATGAGTTTTTGATTTCAAACTATTTATGCAAAACGCAAATCAGTAAACTAATCAAAACAAATGGAATAAAATTTACAATATTTAACCTGTATAACATTTAACATGTATAACATATTAACGTTTATAACATAATAACGTTTATAACAAACAAAACATCAACTAAAATGCATGCGGAACCAATTGAAGATCAATTAAGTCGACTTGGTAGCGTTCATTTTGCTCCATCGTTATGATTGGCTTCACAACAACCCCTTTTTTTTCGTCCCCTTCTTTAATTCACATTCCGGGCAAAGTTTGATAAAAATCTCGAGTATTTCCTTTGAGATCCCGTGATAATCTCCTCACAGTTCTTTCTACATCAGATCCTCCTCTCAGTTCTCTCGACCCCGGCGTGTCCTAATCTTTTGTAAGTCGACGTCAAAACATCGAAGAGTTCCTCTTTCTTGACGACTCGTTTTGGTTGTTCGTTCGCTCCGTTGGTCTCCATGATTGTAGAGTATCGTTGATTGCTCAATACATTGAATCGAGTAACGACGTGCCCAATGCGGCTAGCCGTTAATGAATGATTCGTTAGCGGCTGAATTTCGTAAACGGCTACGACATGTATAATAATTATGATTATCTTTATCTTTATCTTTATCTAAAAATCTTAGACGGAATTAGCCCTCACCACGGAAACTGTTTGGACAATTGGTCATGCGGTTTCCCGATTGAAAGAGGTAAGGGTTGGGCTGAAAATACGAATATTAACAATAGATTTTTATCTAAATACTAAATTCATTAGGTTTTTAAATAGTTTTCGAAAATTTAGCTTGGTCAACCACCGCGAACTGCATCGCTGCTCTGCGACGCGAAAGACACGTGGAAAGATGGACGACGAATGCATGAAGCGATCAGAAATGTGAGTGCATCTAAGAATTAAGAAGAATTTGTATTTTATACTTTGTAACACTGTAACTGGAAAAACTACTGTAACATTTACTTATTGAGTTAGGGTTACGGTAGACTTGTCTGTAATTCTTTTGACTTTCTTCTCTTTCTTCCTTTCTCTTTCTTCCTTTCTCTTTCTTCCTTTCTCTTTCTTCCTTTCTCTTTCTTCCTTTCTCTTTCTTCCTTCCTCGTCCCCTTGTATTTCCTGTTTCTTCTCTGGCAAAAACGGATAGTTCAGTGGTTAGAGTATCTGCCCGGAAAGCAAAAAAAGTCGAGGGAAGGTCGAGGGTTCAATCCCCTCTTCGGAAAGCTTTCTTTGCCAATCCTTACTTTACTTTTTTAGGTCTTTACGATTACGGTATTACCTAAATACATTGGCTACTGTAGACTAGTGTTAGTGTTATATTTTACAGTATTTTACTATGAAGTACAAAAGGTTATTGTGTATCTGCTCCTACAGTACTTCGGAAAAAAAGTCGTCTCGTATCGGTGCTCTAAAGCTTCACCCAGCTATCGTAATCACAAAAGGCTCTACTTAGCGCTTTAAAGGATGACTCGTCTACCGTAATCCGTAGCTATAATAGTTATAGTAGTCTACCGTACCGTAATCCGTAGTTTTACAACTACAATAACCAACTGCACGGATTACTGTAACATAGCTTGTTGGGTTAGAGTTACAGTAGAGTCGTTTTATAGATTAGATTGTTTTATAGATCATAGATTACTGTAACCTCTACTCAGTGGTCTAGGATTACGGTAAACGATCGATGCTTTAAAAAATCCAGTGAACTTTAGCTTCGTCTTCCCCATCAAATCACCGGCGAGATCTCTTTCGACACATATGGTCGCCGAAAGGAAACTCGATTTTATGGTGTCGGTCGGATTAGCCCTCAATTTGTTAAGGTAAAACTTTATCAAAGAAAGAACGATTAGAAGAGATCCAAAAATAATTGATAAACAAAATGTACACAATAAATCTAAAACATCATTTGCGGTGCTTGTTGCATGAGTTGTTGAATCTCGGCCTCCACCGACGGGTTAATCCCATTTTTGCCCGCAGGTTCAATTCCTACCTCAGGTCCTGCAGGTTCTGCCAAATCCTACCTCATTGCATCACTTAAACTGTAGCTAAACTTTGAGAATAATGCGATCTGAATTGACCCGAAACCCGATTTTATGGTGTCCGTCGGATTAGCCCTCAATTTGTTAAGGTAAAACTTTATCAAAAGAAAGAACGATTAGAAGAGATCCAAAAATAAGTGATAAACAAAATGTACACAATAAATCTAAAACATCATTTGCGGTGCTTGTTGCATGAGTTGTTGAATCTCGGCCGCCACCGACGGGTTACTCTTTTGCAATTTCGAAATGTAGTCGCTGATTTGTTGATTCTTCTGCGCTGGAGTCAAATTGGCGTTGTCGGTGATCTGAAATTTCGCATTAGATCGCATTAGATCGTAGTTTAAACGTTTAAGACTTAAAGACGCATTCATCTAGAAGCTAAAATCTAACGAGAAAACAATAAAATGAATAGCGCCAAACGATTCCCCGTCCCCGAAAACCCCTGGGCATATACTTTATAGTATTTTACTATGAAGTACAAAAGGTTATTGTGTATCTGCTCCTACAGTACTCCTTATTTAAAAATTTACAGCTAAATATCTTCTTTTTGTGCGATCTACAAAGCAAAAAAAGAATCCAAACGAAGAATTCTTTGCGCGGCCGCGTAATCGCTCGCGATCTGGCAAACCTCACCTATAAGGAATAAAAGGAATAAAAGGAAGCCACATCAAAAGAAATAAAAGCAGCGGTGGCCTAGAGGATAGTCTGCTAGGCTCCCAAATCCATCCCATTTTTGCCCGCAGGTTCAATTCCTACCTCAGGTCCTGCAGGTTCTGCCAAATCCTACCTCATTGCATCACTTAAACTGTAGCTAAACTTTGAGAATAATGCGATCTTACTTGAGCGTTCTATCTACTGATTTTCTCAGCATTTTCTCAACATTTTCCCTTTATCTCTTAAAGTTTCTCTTTCCTATTTTTGCCTGACCAAAATTTCCTATTTCAGGTTCAGCTAATCTAGTTTTTTAACCCAATCCATCAACAGTTACTGCTTGTAAATATAAATTCTCCATTCATCCATTCTCTGATGTAATAGTGAGCTTAAACACCTTTATGAGATCAGCATCGGCTTGCTTGGCGCCGGAGCTGAGCGTTTGGACGGCTCGTTGATGGGCTTGTTGTGCTTGTTGCTTCATTTGTTTCATTTGTTGTTGAAACTGTTTATACTGATTCTAAATTCAAAATCCCTTTAAAAGATAAGCTTTATTTGTTTTCTTTTATTACCTGAATAGTCGTTGACTGTTGTGCAATCCATGCATTCACTTTGTCATCCATTTGTTTCTCCGTAAAATTGTCGGTGTTTTCAAAGAGTGCTCGGAAGCTCGATTTGACTGAGTCAGAGGCCTAAATATTTCTTAAAACATGGCCAATTTAGCGTAATCTCTTTTAGTAGCGTACAAGATACAATTTACTAGTTTATCTAAGTTACTAGTTTATCTAAATTACTAGTTTATCTAAATTATTAGTTTATCTAAATTACTAGTTTATCTAAATTATTAGTTTATCTAAATTATTAGTTTATCTAAATTATTAGTTTATCTAAATTATTAGTTTATCTAAATTATTAGTTTATCTAAATTACTAGTTTATCTAAATAATTAGTTTATCTAAGTTACTAGTTTATCTAAGTTACTAGTAAAGTTTATCTAAACGATCTAACTAAACGTTAAGCTTTAAACTAAAAGTACATAGTAGATTTATAGATTTATAGCTTTAAAGTTAAATTTTATAGTACAATACGTGTTTACAGTAGGTTTATCGTTTTAAAATTTAGACTTAGAAATAACCCCTTGCAAAAATGGTGGATCTTGTGGTTGTTGTTGACCGCCCATCGGTGGTTGACACAAAACATATCCGATCACGAAGAATAGAAGGGAAATCGACTGAAAAAACGAAACTCTTTGTGTAGATAAGATTCGAATTCGACGCTTTAGAACTAATATAACTAATATAACTAATATAAGTAATATAACTAATATAACTAACATAACTAATATAACTAATATAAACTAATATCTAGATCTATAAATAATATCTTTAAATAGTTTATTGTCTAAAGAGTTTTTAATAGAGTGTGTTCCTCGCGAATAAGTAATTACTCGAGTAAATTTGCATGAGTAATTGTCGAGTAATGCGTTTTCTAAAAAGTGCGCCTGTGCGAAAAAAAAATATAAAAGCAATTTGCGCAATTTTTGCGCAGATTTTTCAAAAAAAATAATTCTTGACATTGGGCGGGAATTTCCCACCAAGTCAGTTAAACGGCTGAGTATCTTTAAAAAGTGTCGTATATAATGGGGGGCTCGTCATTTTTGCGTCATTTTTTTGGGGTAGGCTAGTTTCCGCAATTTTTTTTGCGCAACTGGATCGTTTGCGATAGATAATGAAATTAAAGGTTTGCACCTTTCATTTCATTATCTAAAAAACAAGTCTCAAACAAGATTTAGTACTCAATCTAATAATATCTATAATATTATAAAGTAACTAATATCTATAATGTTATAAAGTAACGAATATCTAGAAAAATTATCTTGATATTAACTACTGACTGATTAGATCAAGAACATATAAAAGTTGGAACTAAGGCAGAGCAAAAAGTTGTGCGCCGCCGGGTCTCGAACTCCCGACCTTTCGCTTACCGGCCAACTGTGCTAACCATTACACCACAACACAGTTGACCTCCTTTACTCCAGAGGGTGTTAAGTCGTCCAGAGACGAGGGAAGTTAACTCCCTCTTGAGTCGCGCAGATCAAGTCCGTTGTAGCGTGATGGTTAGCAAAGTTGCCCAGTAAGCGAAAGGTCGTGGGTTCGAGTCCCGGCGGGACACAAGTTTTTGATCTACTCTAGTTCCAACCTAAATATATCATCATATGCCATTTATATCCTAGATTTGAATATAAATGAGGACAAGGACAAGGATTTCAGGTCAAGACTTAATCCCAGACAAACGAAAACAGTATTGCTTTATGGATTCGAGTAAGAATGGAAATCTTCATGTCAAGATATTCAAAAATTTGTCAAAATTTTGTAGTCAAGTCCAACCTGAGTTCTCATCTCGAAAATCAGGCTGTACTAGTTGAGTGAGGAGACTTCTCTCCCATTGTCTCTTTTTGTACTCTCGTTTTCTCTTCTAAACCCCGCCCCTTTTCAAACAAAAACTTTTTCCCCTATGCCCACATCAAATATATCGGGACAATATTGAATCTGAAAAAGAGAGAGAGACTCGAGACAATTCACCCATTCAACTATAATAAAAAAAGAGAGAAAAAGTAAAGGCAAGAAAAATGGATCTCTTTGCTAGGGCTCTCTTTGCTTTTTCAATTCTGCTCACTTTCAAATTTTTGTCGAGAAATGAAGAAAAATTGTGGATCAATGAGCAAAAATCTACGATTGAATGACTAAATTTTGCATTTTTTTTTCTTGGTGGGACAAGTTTAGTAAACAATTTGCACAGTGAGTTTATTGATTTTGAGTCAAAAATTTGAGTCAGCTTGTGAAATTTCTTTTTTTTTTGATTGAAACAAGATAAAATAAGAAGACAAAAGTTGAATAAAGTTAATAATATAATAATAATAATAATAATAATAATAATAATAATAATAATAATAATAATAATAATAATAATAATAATAATAATAATAATAATAATAATAATAATAATAATAATATCTGATTGGTGAAATAAAAGGGATAAAAGCATCTGACTAGAGAGAAAAAAGACATTTTGTGTCATTTTGTCATTGTTTTCCCGTGTCATTTTGTTACACTTGTTGAGATCTACAAAATGAAACCAAAATCATAAAGATTGGTTCACTTAGAAGAAAGTAATGGCAAGTTGCGCAAAAGGCCCAGTTGCGCAAAAGGCCCAGTTGCGCAAAAGGCCCAGTTGCGCAAAAGGCCCAGTTGCGCAAAAGGCCCAGTTGCGCAAAAGGCCCAGTTGCGCAAAAGGCCCAGTTGCGCAAAAGGCCCAGTTGCGCAAAAGGCCCAGTTGCGCAAAAGGCCCAGTTGCGCAAAAGGCCCAGTTGCGCAAAAGGCCCAGTTGCGCAAAAGGCCCAGTTGCGCAAAAGGCCCAGTTGCGCAAAAAAGCCACCTCCCTTATTTGACGTTTATTTGACGTGTTATTCAAATAAAAATTATTTAAGTAAATGAAATTAAATATAGTAAATCTATTTAAATAATTATTTGTTTGAGAGGAGCACACTGTCATATGTAGTGTGTTCCCCTCTCAAACAGCTCGGTGTGGCTCATTGGTGTGGTTCGCGAGTTCGAAGTCGATTTTTTTTTCTATTTTGAGCCCAGCTTATAAGCGGATCTTAGAATTCTTCTTATAATCCATCATTTAATCATTTTAGTTAGCAATTTTCAATAACTTAAACCATTTTCCAGCTGGGCAACTGGTCGGAGAGCGATGGGTGGCGTTTCGATCCACGATACGCGAATCGGTTGAGTTTACTTTTTTTCTCTTTTCTGATATCTTTTAAGAATTGATAGGCTAATTTTAGAAAGCTCTAGATGTTGTAAATGTTTATGTAGACTACTGTTTATGTAGACTTTTCAAGGAATACAAAAACTCCCTTCTAAAAGCCTATGACTCTTGTTGACTGTCGCTCTCCGACTCTTCTTTTGTTTCTCTTCTAAAAATCATTTTGATAATGTACACTTTTAAAAAAAAACTAGCTATTCTAGTATTTTTTTTGTTAAAAACTATCCCTTCTAATATTTATTTGTTTTATTTCCAAAATATTCTACTATTCAGCTGGGATTTCGACATCGACCCAGACGCAGAGGACCTGGCCGGCTTGCATCTTCGAGTCGTCGTTTATCTGGTAAAGTTGTAAAGCTCCTTTATAGTTCCTATTTGGTTCCTTTAAAGCTCCTTTAAAGCTCCTTTAACACTCCTTTAAAGCTCCTTTAAAGCTCCTTTATAGTTCCTATTTGGTTCATTTAAAGCTCCTTTAAAGCTCCTTTAAAGCTCCTTTATAGTTCCTATTTGGTTCATTTAAAGCTCCTTTAAAGCTCCTTTAAAGCTCCTTTAAAGCTCCTTTATAGTTCCTATTTGGTTCATTTAAAGCTCCTTTAAAGCTCCTTTAAAGCTTCTTTACCAGATAAACCAACAAATTTCATTTTAAAAAACGATTTTAAAACAATTTTCCTTTCATCATCAAGTTTTCAATTGAAAAGTTCTCGAAAACCTGTTTACTGAATTAAACCCAAACATTAAACCCAAACAGAAAAACTGTTCCGATTCTCGTCTCAATTAGCCGATGATTCAAAAAAAAAAGTATTCAACGGAATATTTGCAGAACTCGTTTCTGTTGAGTTTCGAAATTTATTTGCCATTTTGGGACATTGAAAGGGGGAATGATTGCTGAAAAAAAAACCGGTTCGATTATTGAAGAACTGGGACATTTTTCAGCGAGATCAAACTGAACACTTTGGAAAAATGAGAAAGCAAATAACATAGTCTGGGCACAAAATTCTTGACACTAGATAGACACTAGATAAGTCTTTTAATGTTTTTAGATATTAGATACACTGATAAAAAGTACTTAAAATATAGTAAAGTGCTCTACAAGTTTGGCATACAACTATAGACTTGATAGATAGCCTTGCTTGAGCCTTGAGAGTCTAGCTAAAGATTTCTATCTATTAGAGTGTCTAGAAAAGCCTACCGTAATGTATTCCTTTCTCTGTCTCTAATTTGTTTTTTAAAACGTGTTCTTTTTTAATTACGACAGGATTACGGTAGTTTTAGTTGGAAGGAAGTACTGTAGACAAAAAGAAACCGATCAAGCTAGGCAGTGGAACAAAAATTTATTGATATTGGAGCTGAGCTTTTATTGGCACACTAAGCTACATCAATAGTACTTATCTATAGTACTTATCTATAGCACTTATCTATAGTACTTATCTATAGTACAACCCTAGTAATCCGCTTGTTAAACGGTTGACAAAGTACTGACTTTTACTCGCAAACTTTCACCCATTCAGGAGGAGCCATTTGTGATGAAGACGGCCTCGGGTGGATATGAGGGTTTCTGTATCGATTTGCTCAATGAAATGGCTAGGGTTTTGTCTTTAGAAATTTCAAAAAACCAGTTTCTTTTAGTTTTTAAAGTTCAACTACACGATCATCGAGGTTGTTGATGGGAGCTATGGGATTGAGGTGAATTCATTTCCGCGCTACAGAAATTTATGCACTTTAGGATGACTCGGGTCGATGGAACGGTATCATCGGAGTTCTACAGAGACACGGTAAAAAGATAGACTTTTCCGTTGACTCGGTTTGGAGCTTTAAAGCCTGGCTCGACTACCGTACCCCTTAAATCAGTCACAGTAACTCAGCTAGTTTCTATTGTAGTCGTGAAGATTACTGTAAGTCTAACTAAGAGCTGGAACGTGTCTTCACTGGAAAGTGAAGACTTATAGATCAAATCTATAGTATAGAGATTTGGATCAAGTTACGGTAGCTGGAGGATGCTTTAGAGTGGCTAATAAGGCTAATAACCGAGGCTAATACCCGAGTTTGTACATCGCAATGCTAACAACGACGTACCGGCTTTTGTATGGGTGTGTAGTGTTGGTGCTCGCACTTTGCCGCCACGTTTCTTGTACTAAACAATAGTTTCTCGAAAAGTTTTCTATACCATCGTGTAGCGAAATTAAAGGGCTACATTTTGATACGAGAATCGCACAAAATGAAAGCCCTGGTAAATGGCAATTCCATTCGGCGCAATCTTCATAGTTTCCTTTCATATCCGTTGACACGCTAGTGGAACAGTGTTTTACCAGTTGTATCAGTTGTACCAACTGACCTTGAAATGCCAAGATAATGGAGTTTTTAGGCCGTTTGTTGCTAATTTAAGCGTTTTTTGGCTAATTCAAGTGATTTGTTGACATTTCACATTGAAATGCCAAGATAATGGAGTGTTTAGGCCGTTTGTTGCTAATTTAAGCGTTTTTTTCGCTCAAATCGAGTGATTTGTTGCTATTTTACGTGTTATTTGGCTAATTCAAATGATTTGTTGACCTTTTACCAACCAGCAAATTGAGCGGAGCCTTGAAAACAAAAATTATTAGTTAATCCCATAGATAAAGTAGCTTTACCCTTTCTCATTACTTGCTGATCTTTCTTGGCATTCAAAAAACACTAAGCTTAAGGTTTTTAGAGGTCTTTAGTATGGTAAAAAGCTTTAGATTTGGCCAAGATTTGATCGAAAATCAATTTTCTAATAGATAAGTGAAATTTTAGAAGCCGATCTCTCCGTCTCAGCTGTCACCATCACGTATAGCCGAGTAGAAGTGATTGGTTAGTGAATTGACAATTGGAAAAATTGGAAAATCGTATCAGTTTGTAGGCATAGTTTATCCTAATGTCTAACTTAGATGAAAATTTTCTATTTCTTTCAAAAGCCTTTCCAGATTTCACCCTTCCCTTCATGCATTTGGGCATCTCGATTCTGTTGGCAAGATCACAAGAGGTATTGCAAAAAAAAGCAAGTAATCCAATGATGGATCGTTACTAAAATATGATTTTCTATTGCTCTTTTTCTTTTTATTGCTTAAAACTGTCGCTATTTTAAAAACAAAACATAATTTTGTATGAAAAACTCGCCTTTCCAGGATTCTTCTCGTGGTTCCCTTTTCACTTTCCTCGAGCCACTCTCGTTGTCAGTTTGGGTGGCACTCATCGGTGCCTATCTTTCCGTTTCGTTCACGATGTTCCTCTTGGCGAGATTTAGTCCTTATGAATGGTGATTCTCTTGTTGAAAGATCATTTGGCATCATGAAAATCTTTCCAGAGAACCCTTTGACGGAGAAACCTTTGGGCAAAATTACCCGGACAAGAGTTCTTCCTTGTAACTTTGCAGTCAGCCAACTTAATTGTAGAATTTTCTCCATAATCCTTCAGTATCAATCTATTAACCTATTGGAGCATTACTGAAAAGAAAAATCTGTTTACCGACTTTCTCAAAGCATTGAATAAAATCGAGCTTCATTTTTCTCCCTTTTCAGCGCTTTTTTGCTTTTCAGCGCTCGTTTCTGAACGAGAAAAAAACAAGAGAAATAAAAAAAGACTAGAAAATTGTGATTTACTTTTTTTTGGAGAATGATTAAGAGTTTATAGAAAAAGGATTATAAGAGTTTTATGGAAATCTTGATGAAATACCGTATTTGTTCGAATAGAAGATCGGGTAAAGAGTATGATCGCGTACTCCTGCGTAGCAGCCCTTTTTAAAATTTCTTTTCTGCATAAAAGCTTTCAATCAAGTGCTATAGGGCTGGAAAATGGCTCAAAAATCTGTTAGCTCATGTCGTATTTTTGAGTCATTTTCCAGCTCTATAGCACTTGATTGAAAGCTTTTATGCAGAAAAGAAATTTTAAAAAGGGCTGCTACGCAGGAGTACGCGATCATACTTTTTACCCGGTCTTCTATTCGAAGAAAGACGGTAACATTCAAAGAAGTTTCTTGTCCGGATAATTTTATCCAACCCTGTACAATTCGGAAGCTATCTGATTTCGAGATTTAAACACCTCCTGGTTAACGGTATCTCAAAACTGCTTTCAAATCCTACTTCTCATAGAGCATTTACGAGATAAAACCTTCAAAGTTTCAATTGCATCGATGCATCGGCAAGGCTTTAAGTAAACTAGCTTGGTGTTTAGTGAAATTGGTTGAAACATAAAAAAAAACTATAGTCCTATAAGCCTTTAAACTTATTGATTGAAATTTATATCTCAAAAATGACTTATGAGAGTTAGGATTTGAAAGCAGCTGGGGGAATCACCTCGGAATCAGATCGTTCCTTCAAAAAGGGTTTCCTGGTTAGTTTGCACGAAAATCACTTGTCAACAAGTGTCAATTGATTTGGATCTAGGTATGACATTGAGAAGATCGACGAGAGAGATCCATCGATCGAGAATCAGAAAAATCAGTTCACCATTCTGAACTCTCTGTGGTTTGCCGTTGGATCGCTGATGCAACAGGGATCCGACGTGATTCCGAGAGCCGCCGCTACGAGAGTTGTTGCGGTGATTTGGTGAGTAAAAATCAAATACAAAAACAAATACAAAAACAAAAACAAATACAAAATCAAATACAAAAACAAATATACAATATAATTGATGTGGCTTATAATATAGAATAAAATATAATATAGAATTGATTGTTAAAGCTGAAGCCAAAATGAAATAGGCAAAGTGTCAGTGTCAGAGTTCAATGGGCCGACCGATCACTGGGAAAGTTTGCTTTCAAGATTGACAAAAAAAAACAAATACAGTGCGTTCCAAAAGTTTAGACGGTAGCGCAAAATGGCCGCTTGTATCCAATGTATCGCAAAACTAAATTTTTGCAATTTTTTGTTATTTTTATCTACATTAATGTAAAAAACCGAGAAACTTTTAAGAAAAAAGCTTACTGGCTTATTAGAAAGAAAAAAGCTGATTAGTTCCTAGATGTAAACGAATGTGGACTAGAATTTGGGTTAAGTTAAAGAGAGTGGATCCCTTTTGATATCCCGCCATCTCTAACACCCCGACAACCCAACTCAACTCCTCCAACGTATTAGAGGGGAGTCCCTGTGAAATGACCGACCTGTACTGCAGTTGCATGTCTATTCTATTGCATAGACCCGGAAGATATGTATCTTTATTTACAGTAGTACAATAAGACGAATAGATTACAAATGAGTGGAAGGGGAAGGGGGGACTCCAAATGAGAGTCTCAGTCTGAGAGTCCAAATGAGAGTCTTGTCCTCCTAGGCAATCCCAAGGACCGCCCCTTCTCGGCAATAAAAGGGATAAGCACAGGGGAGAACACATTTGCATAAGAATAGACAAATCATTCAATAATAACAATAGTAACTAAAATATCAGTTTGGCTCGGAGCTGACACTTTGATGAAAATAAAAAAATATCGATTTTGTCGAAAATCGGGTGTTCCAAACGTTTAGACGGATTTATTGTAACAGAAAAAAACTTAATAAAAGTGCTTTAACGTGTCAATATCAATAACATCAATCAATAACGTCAATAACGTTCGATAAAAATCACCTCCTCCCTCGCCTCCGCGGCGAATTAATTGATGCTTTCAAGCTGAGCGAATTGCTTTCAAGATTGACAAACAAACGCATACAAATCTTGTATCCAATGTATCCAATGTAAAGAAGTTAGATCATAGTTATAAACAGAAACTTTACAATGACTAAATGAAGCTGATAGTTTAGGTGGATGTTTACTCAAATCCTCATCTCTTCATACACGGCTCAACTGGCCGCTTTTCTCACCGTCGAGCGAATGACGACACCAATTGAGAGTACAGCTGATCTGGCTAGTCAAACGAAAATCAGATATGGAACTTTGAAAGTTTGGAAAGTTTGATGAGCTATGAAATATTTTCAATTTCTAGAGCGGTAGCACGATGGACTTCTTTCGAGAGAGCAAGATTCCGATCTATGAGAGAATGTATGAGTTCAGAAGTGTTCTTGTGTTCAAATGCAATTTCAGGTGGTCAATCATGGAATCCTCGTCACCAACCGTTTTCGTGAACAGCAGCCGGGAAGGGATTGCAAGGGTTAAAGGTAAAACGTGTAACGCTTGTAACGGTGTGTAACGCTTTCTACAAAGTGCCAACTTTCGGAAAACTACCGTAATCTTGTGCCTTTTTATCTAATCTATCTACTTTTGTGTTTATCTACTTTTTCTCTCAATATCCTTTGTGAACCCTAAGAGAATTAAGTGGATAGATTGAATGGAAATTAGAGACAGAATTGAATGGAAACTAGAGAAAGAATTGAATAGAAACTAGAGACAGAATTGGATGGAAATTAGAGACAGGATTGAATGGAAACTAGAGAAAGAATTGAATATAGAAACTAGAGACAGAATTGGATGGAAATTAGAGACAGAATTGAATGGAAACTAGAGACATAATTGAATGGAAACTAGAGACAGAATTGAATGGAAACTAGAGACAGAATTACGATAGTCACGAAAGTGGAAACGCTTTCTTAAAGACACTTCAGTTTTGCTGAATTCTAGAAAAATGATAAAGCATTTAAATTTAGCTGGTAACTATGCCTACATGATGGAATCCTCAATGCTGGAGTACTACATGGAAAGAGACTGTGAATTGCAACGGATCGGCGGACTTCTCGATTCAAAAGTTTTTCCTTTTCTTACAATTAGTTTACTAGACGGGGTTATCAGATATAGAGACTTTTTAAAAATATAAAATCCTGCTTAAATTTGCATTTATATTTACCTGATAACCCTGTGAGACATTAGCCTCCACGTCTTGTCATTTTTCTCTTTCCTATTTCATACTTCAAGCTACGGTCTGAAGGTAGAAAAAGCTATCGTACATTACCGTAATCTACAATAGATTGTCTACCGTAACCTACAATAGATTGTCTACCGTAATCTATAGTAGATTGTCTACCGTAATCTACAGTAGTTTGTCTACCGTAATCTATAGTAGATTGTTTACCGTAACCTCAAACTTGCTGCAGATTCCTGTACGTTACCTGGACTACCATACTTTACTGTAACCTAAGTGAGCAAAGTGAACAACTGTAAACTATTGTACATTACCGTACGCTACCGTAACTAACATGATCTACCGTACATTTATCTATCTTAAGCTACCGTACCTTCTTTTATTATTCAAACGGGGTTCCAGAGCGTCTCTGGTGGATGGTTGGACACTCGGGTAACTAAATAACTCCTTCTGTTTACAATTATCAACTCGCTTCAACGAAAAAAAAAATCCCCTTCGATTTTACGATTTCCTTTTTTTTGTTTCACCTCTAGATTTCTTGATTTGAAAAAGATTAGAAGCTAGGGGAATTGTTGAGAAAAAAACAGCACAGAACATGTGTCTTTGTGTTCAAAAAACGAAAATATATAACCTTTCTGGTGCATTTTGTTCTTAATAATTAATAAAATCAAGTGAAAAGTTTCAAATTCGTCGAGAAAGAGTGTGTTTCCGATTCTTGAACATAAAGTACACTTCGAACAAGAGTGAATGCTGTGAGTACTTTGCGCTTGAAATTGGAAACACACCCTTTCTGGCGCACTGAATTCCTGACTTTCTAACGACAACTTGCAACTTACGAAGAGCTTGTTGCGCTAGAAAAGATGTGTTTTCACTTGATCACAAAGTACACCGCAACATCGATTTCTATCGTGCTCTCAACGATTCGATCGATCGTACTCTCAATGATTCGATCGATCGATCTCTCAATGATTCGATCGATCGTACTCTCAATGATTCGATCGATCGATCTCTCAATGATTCGATCGATCGATCTCTCAATGATTCGATCGATCGATCTCTCAACGATTCCCCTATCGATAACTCGCAACTTTTTGGGACTAATCCCTCCAAAAGTCTTCTCACATTTTCCATAAAGAATATTTTAGTTTTGCGAAATTCTCGTTTTTCAAGAGTGGAACTCAACTTTAGGGTTACGGTATCGCGTTGCCGAAGGGATCCCCGTTGAGGGATATCATGTCGGGGACAATCCTTCAACTACAAGAGAAAACTATTCTTGAGGGACTCAAAAATAAATGGTGGAGAGATCGGAGAGGTTGGATTTCAGTGATAGATGTGTCCCTTTTCTCCGACTACCGTAGTCTTGTCTCAAGCTTTTATCCAATCTATCTACCAGTCTGATTCTCACAAAGAATATCGAAAGATATAAAAAGTGTATAGATTGGATAAAAATTCGAAGAAAGACTACGATAGTTTCGGGAAGTTGACACGTTTTAGAAAACGAATTATTTGAAAAGAAAGGGATTCTCCATTTAAAATAATGTGTATTTGCTACTTTAGCTCGTCAGTATCCAAGTAAGAGATCAAGAGATCATCAGTGGACTGCGTTCCTTTCGATTGAATCTTTTTCTAAAAAGTGCGCTCCGGAAAAAGCTACCGTAGCTCGCTTTAAACTGCTAATAGTCAATCAAATTGCTACTGAAAATTCAGAAAAAGTGATCCGGAGTACGAGTTTCCTTTGCACTTTTTAGAAAATGCTGCAATCAAAAAGAAATCCGTCTTATCATTGATGATGATGATGAGAAATGTGCTAGTGGTGGTCAAGAAAGAGTTATGCAAGTGGACGGTGGCTACTTTACGTCGAATTTTTTGCGCAACTTGCCATTACTTTCTTCTAAGTGGGCCAATCTTTATGATTTTAGTGTCATTTTGTTGCACTTGTTGTGAGATCTACAAACTAACACTAAAATCATAAAGATTGGCTCACTTAGAAGAAAGTAATGGCAAATTGCGCAAAGTAGCCACCGCCATGCAAGAGTCGAGTAATTGATTTTAAAAAAAAACTTTGACCGTATTGCACCAAGAAGATTGTGTCGATTAAAGCTTAAAATTTGGCTTTAAATGTTAAATTCTTTTCTAGATGGTCCCTCCTGCACATCACCGGGTGAAACGCCACAAGCGCACTCGCTGCAAAGTGTTTTTGGTAAAAGAAACAAATAGATAACAAAGTATCAAATTTAGGCATTTTCTATGTACTGATCACGGGTCTTCTAGTAGCTTTGTTGATGTCAATTGGAGAATATTGTATCGAGGCGCGTCAGGATTCGTATCGTCTCAAGTTGACGATACTGGGAAAGGTTTGTGACATGGATGATATGACAAAACTTCTTGTAGTTCTGTTTGTTGAGCTTTCCTGGCTCGAATTGACTATATATATATATAATTTACTATTTATCTAAAGCGGGTTAGACAATGAATCACAAAGTAAAAACAAATAAAATAATATTTGCGAACTTTATATATCGTAAATACTGTAATAGTACCCCACCGCCCAGTCGCGTAGTCGCAAAAGTTTTTTAGTATTTCATTTTTTTCAAAGCGCCCGTACTTTCAAGAAATGCGTCTTTGGTATCAAAAAATAGCTGAAATTCAGGGCTATTTTTTGATACCAGAGATAATGACGGTGCGGAGTATTGCGTAGTCTAGCTTTGAACGAGTTTTTCTCGACACTGGTTGAAGCTACAATGCGCGCTTAGGTATCAAAAAATAGCCCTAAATTTCAGCTATGTTTTGATACCTAAGCGGGCATTGTAGCATAAAGCAGTGTCGAGAAAAACGCGTTCAAAGCTAGACTACGCAACACTCCGCACCGTCATTATGGGGCTGGGGTACTATTACAGTATTTACGGTGGGTTTAATTGCCACAACTTTAGTACTTATTCTACTTTCCGCTCTGAAAAGAGTGAACTTGTACAATACTTGATCACTTTGATGAGTGATGGACAAAATTTGGAGAAATTGTGACGAAAATCTTCTAAAAGAACAAAATACAAAAAAAAACAAAACAAAAATCATCAAAATGCGAACTTAAATAGGTTTGCGCTACAGTATGCTCTAATTATGTCTGACTTTCAGTTTAGTGCGTTTTAACTTGTACTTAAATCGTCTTTCTTGTAGAAAGTATCGAAATATTCGGCGCAGATATCGGCAGTATTACCGTAATATCGATTGAACACAACTTTTGTTGCTGTTTAACTGTTTGCTTGTTTTTTTATTAAGGTTTTATCTAAAATGGTATCATTACACAATTAGGGTTACGTGTATCACAATTATGATTATGATTATGATACCGTAGCCGCGTTAGGGTACAAAGATACCATAATGCCGCATTAGAGCACAAATTTAACTTAAAATCTAGATTTTTGAAGCCGGTATTGCGGTCATTTTTCATTTTTAAATCTGAGATCTACGTTTACAGTTCGTCGAATGGTATAAAAGGTGCACAAGAGCTGGCAGAATGGCAAGGAATCGGCAAAAATTGCTTAACATCAACCTGGACACTGCCGGAGTTGAGCAACCGCTGTGAGTTGAGCAAAATGACGACTTTACTAATCTAAAATGACGACTTTACCTAATCAAAAATTTTTTCAGACGTGGCACTCCGACAGCGCCAGTCAATGAGGTGAACATGTGTGTGATTAGAGAGCCATCAATGTCGAGGGAGTCCCTCAGAAGATTGAGTCGAATGATGCCCGCTGGTGAGGAGAGTTTACTTCAACGGAAGAAAAGAAATAGCTCTGTTGGCTCACTCACATAATTTTCTAGTAGATTACAATAGTTTTTCGATTCTTGAATATCTATCAATGCTCAATTATGATTTTTATAATGAGACAAAGATTTTCAAATTGACCAACTCCTAAATTCTTTTCCTCAATATCGTGGATTAACTTGTGCCTCGACTTTCTTATCATCTTTTGTACATTTGAATGATAAAACTTTAGATATGCAAGTATTTACTCGTGATCACATTTATTGCGGTAAAGCTTTGAAAGAGGATTTGAAAGAAAGCACACGATTTTCAATTCAGTAAATGACAAATTAATTCGGTAAAATAGGGGGGTTAATTGATTAACAAAAGGTTAATTGATTAACAAATAGTAAATTGAATAATACTTTTAAAATTAGGCAATACACTGTGGTGCAAAAGTCTTGTCCCACTTACTTTTCTGAAACATTTTGTCAAAATTCTAAAAATTTTCGAAAACAACTTTTTAAGTAAAGGGGTTTTTCTGAACCCTAAGTTGTAAGCTTTCATATAAAAAAGTTTTTAGATTTAAAAAAAATTTATTACCTAAAAGGAAATAACAAATAAAGTTTAAAATCAAAAAATATATGGTGCAAAAGTCTTGTCCCACCATTAAAAAAGGTAAGCTAGATTAATATTTTGTCGGTCCTCCTTTAGCCAAAATCACTGCTTGAATACGTTGAGGCATTGAATCGACCAAAACACGTAGAATTCCCGAAGAAATTTGTCGCCAAACGTTTCTGATAAAGAACCAAAGCTCGACTTTTGTGCTGAATATCTTGCCCCTGAGTTTAGTCTTTAAATGGGCCCAAAGATGCTCTATAACATTCAAATCCGGCGAATAAGGAGGCACTTTGATCAATTTTACACATCAATTTCAATTTTAAAATCGACAATTTCTTATCGTGTTAAGGCAACGTTGAACTTTGGAAATTACATAAGGATGACAAAAGTGAAGATAAAAAGTATTGGGTTGATGGAAAAGTCCTTTCCGATTTGTTGGGAGAGTACCTTAAATTTGTCCAATTTTGACGTTTTATAGCTCATCCTAAAGCTGAATTCAAGACGGATCGATTGGTAAAAACCGTTTTGAGATATCTCTTTTCTAAAAGTTTTTACAGCTATTTTAGTAAAGGGCGGCAGAGCCAAAAAATGGCTGTTTTCACGTTTCGTTAGTTTTCCGTGCAGAAACCTAGGCTAAAAACATGTGTTTCGTGATCAGCGTCAAAAATAACCCCTAGACACGCATTTTCAGAATCTTAGCAAAAAATTTTTGAAAAATATTGTCACCGGTCGAAGTCGAACCAGCGACCCTCAGATCAATAGCCTTTCCGCCGCTTTTCGCGATTTTCCTTCGTTTTTCTTGTTTTTTTTTTGTTGAAGAACAATCGAGGATCCTCTTCAACCAAACGAGTCGGGAACTCGCTGAGCAAATGAATTGCCACCATACCACGATTTTGAAACATCTTCGGAAAATGGGAAAAGTTCAAAAGCTCGGATCCTGGGTACTTTCGAATCCTCATAGAACTGTGATACTTGAAGAATAAGATAGATAAGAGTTACACGAAAAAAGCAAAGTTCACGAATTTGCGTTGAATTGAGGAAAAAAATGCAGAAAAATGAATGGTGCTTTCAAAAGAATAAAAAAGGCAAGTTTCCTCCAATTATAATTTTTTCAAAAAGTTTCTAAGAACAGCCAAAACTTTTTATTCATACATGAGAAAGAGAGAAAGCAAATTTTTTGTGGCGAAAAGTGACGAGAAGAGGCGGAGGAATAAAACATTTTGCAAAAATTGCTCTAAAAAATGTGGCTACTATACAATTCGTGTAATTTCTCACCTCTTCGAAAATTTCGTTATTCCCCACTTTATTCAGTCTCGCCATTGCGTCGGCTCTTCTGACTCTCAACAGCCGATGCTGGATCAATAGACTAAAAATATATATATAATTGTAAGAACAAAGTACTAACGTTGTCACGAACTTCTTGCTTTGACGAAGGAAGTGGTGCCCTCATGTTTCCGAAACTAAAAACACACTTTAAGTTTAAAGATCCACTTGTTAATGACTATGAACTCTTCCAAAAAGTTGATTTAAGACACTCACTGGCGCCGAATGAAATACACCACGATGAAAGCAATACAAATCAACATCAGAGGAACACCAATCGTCACTAAAAATCTTATTATAACCGACAACCAACAACAAACATACAAGCGACAATCACCCATTGAGGAAATCCATCCGATTTCTTTATGGCTTCTGTGGTTGTATTTAACGATATCTGCAAAAAAATGAAAACGTTTAAATCAAGAAAATAAATCCACCGCTTCGCGATATTCCTTGTAAAGCTTTGCAGATTTCTTGAGAACAGCGTCAAATTGTTTTCCTTCTTCAACTGTGCACTCTTTCTTCACGTGATTCTCCATATAACAGCGGAAAGGTTGAGCCGAATCACTAAAAAAAGGTTATTGAATGCCGCTAGATCAAAAAATTTATGAAGTAGCACAAAAAACACACTTGTAAAGCGGGTGAATATATTCGAAGTTCTCGAAACACTTTTCTGCAGCTGATGACCCTTTACGTACGCAACTCAGAGCTAAAAAGAAAATTAGTATTGAAGTAAAGCTTCTCTTAACCAGCAAATTTGCTTGCATCGCCTTTGTCGTAGCAAATGTGTCGAAAAGCCAAAACATTGTAGTAGGCGAAGACAAGCTTGGTATTATTGTTCTAAAGATTAATCTTTAAAATCTTCAATATCAAAGAAAAACAACATTGAACTATTTACCATGCTGTCCCAGGGTTCTTCCATTTTCGAATGACCATAGATGTAGAGCGCTTCAACGTCAATCAACGCCGTTTGCCATATTTCCTTTGGTTCTTCTGGTATTGCTTTCAAGTCAGTCAACAGCTTCGTTATATTCACATTTAAATGAGTGGGAATCGGCGTGGTCGCGTTTCTCAAATAATCGCCAAAGCCAGCGTGATCTCTAAATTAAAAAATAAAGAAATATGTCGTTATTTCCAGAAATACTTGACTTTTCAAAGAAAGACAGCTTACTTGCAAAGTTCCTTTGGGTCAACTCCAACGGTGAATTTCTTCAGATCCACAAAGTCTATCTAAAGCAAATGTTTAAAAAAAACTCGAGTGCGGTAACTTTACCCAAGGTTTATACTGCTTCGCATTTGTCGAATTAGAAGATCCGGTTTCATCTAAATCAACAATTAAATTTATAATAAAAAAATTATTACCAAGAAATCTCTCGAAAGCGGCGACTTCCGAGAGAAGAAAGGCGACAAAAAGCACCAAAACGGAACGCATCTAAAAAGAACAATTCGATGACCAACAACTAGCAATCAGCATTCAAAGTTACGAATGATTATGGTGAGTACGAATTGATACTTTTTAGACTTTTTAAACCTCTAACCTCTAAAGCCTCTAAAGGTTTTAAACCTCTAAAACCTCTAAAGCTAGTTCGGAAGAGAAAGAAGTCACGTTAAAAGTTACAAATACTAATAAATAAAACGTTAAACTTAAAAATAAAGTAAGACACAAAAGAAACCAACCAAAAATTGCGGAATGGAAGCCAAAAGAAATAGTGGAAGAGGAAGTGGTTTGTTTTATCTAATCTTTAAATGTAAATCGATGTGTGTAAATTGTCAAAGTATGTTCCCCAAATTAAAGTTCCAAATTTCATTTTCCCCATTTTCTTTCTGCACTCGCATGGTAGGTTTTTTTTAATCGTCGTTTAACGCAATCATCACTTTTTTAGAAGATGTTTCTCTCTATGTGGTCCGTCTGGCTCCTCGTTTTTGTCCTACACTGTCCTACACTACACTGCTTCGGTGTGAGTATTTTGTATCGTAGAATTCACGAGTGGCACTAATTCGCACTGATTTTTAAGCCTTTCCCAATTAATTAATTCTTTTTTTAGGCGCATCTTTTATCAGTGTGCAATAATGCGGATTCACTTCTACGAGACGCGCCGAAGAATTGCACCCAGAAGCCCCTATGTCCTGCACATGTCTTAAACGATTCGGTTTGAGGAATTTTTCATTATTGTAAGATCTTCATTTTAGAAGTGTATACAACCAAAGCCAGATTGTGTTTATGATGACATCTTAATTGTGGGTTTTTGGAGAGTTTTTGATTCATTTACCTAGCATTGTTTGTATTAGGTGTGTGAAAAAGCAATCCACGTTTTTAACGTTTAAATATAAAAGACCATAAGTTTCGTTAAAATAATTTTTATTCAACGAAGTAATCACCATTCGAAAGAACAACCTTTTGCCAACGTTCTACAAGTAAAGACATTCCACGATAATAAAAATCTTGGTCCTTAGAGGCGAAGAAAAGATCAACCTCGGTTTTGATATCTTCTTCGGAATTGAACCGTTTATTGGCCAAAAAGTTAGACAGATATAAAAATAAATAATAATCAGATGGAGGAAGGTCTGGACTATAAGGTGGATGTGGTAAAACCTCCCATCCAACACTCTGGATTTTTTGTCGAGTCTGTAAAGAGACATGTGGTCGCGCGTTATCGTTCATGCGGTATCCATTTGTCCAACTTTTTGATAAAATTCATGGCATTCAAGCGTTTCCTTACGGTTGACCCATCACAATTTAATGTAAGGCCTATTTCTGAAGAGGTTGAACGAGGGTTTTCGAGAAGACAGCGTCTTATTTGGTCATCAGATAAAAATAAAAAACGTGGATTACTTTTTCACACACCTAATAATTGACAAAATGCTCTGTCGTTCAAAAATCTTGCCTAGTAATTATGCTATACAAGCTAGTATTATAATTCTTTCTATAAACAGAAAATTTTAGTACAAATGCAAGTGGCGCGGATGCACTGACGAAGAATCACTTTTGCAGGAGCCCGTTTTGCGAAAAAAGCTTTTGGTTGAAGGAAGATACTTTTGCATACAAAAGCCAATATGCGACAATCACACAAAGCTGCACAATAATACAGAGGTATTTTCTAAAATTGTGCAAATACAATGTTTTCTTTAGAGATGTATTCGCCCAAAGTATGATTGCACGCACGAGGAGTCGAAAGAAGTAAGCATTTTTCTCCGATCTTAAACTGTTTTTAGATTAGATGTGTTCTTCCACCAGCTCCACCTTCCAATCTAGCTTTTATTATTGTCGGTGAGTATTTTTTACTTTTGCGACATTCTTCGATGGGTGATTATATTAATATTTTCGTTGTAATATGCCTTGCTTGTTGTACGTGCTTGTTCTTAATCGCCGTCCTTATTCTGTGTATCTGGTTGAACAAGTAGGTCATTGCTGGATTTTACGGGAACACTGGTTTTTAGGAAATGTTACATTAGCAGCAAAACCGAGCAGTACAAAACAGTGGTAAGTTACTTATTTTGGAAATTATCTTTTTACTGTTACATAATCATTTTATTCTTGATAATATCCTGTTTAGTCAGAAAGAAGAGCCCAAGAGCCACCGACGGCCCGAGAGCATCGAAAGCCGCCGATGGTGACTTTCACGACTGAACAACCCTCGTCATCCAATCCTCAAACAGCACAGCCGCAAAATCATCGTTGACTCGTCGACAGGTTTTCCGGTTCTTTTCCAATATCGGGGGAGCAAATTTTGGCAGCGCTGCATATGTCCTATTTAAAATTGTGACGAACGGGAGCTTGCTTTGTTGCAAAAAGTTATCGACTCGAATTCCTCTTGAATGCTTGGGGACCTTTCGCCGTGCGCAAGTGTCACATACCGAGCGAAATGGATCTTTTCCCTTTGAGCGGACTTTCATCGATTCGCCACAGTTGCAAATCCACGACTGGATGACTCCTTTGGTGACGAAATAATCGATTGCCGTCGATTTCTTGAACGCACAGCGCATCGTCGTTAAAGCTTTTAAAAAAAGCGTTGCATTTAAAATACAGTCCCGGAAATGCATTTTTCGAGGGGGCAAAATTTGCTCCCCCGATTTTCCTTTCGCTCCCCCGATAATCTTTCCGCTCCCCCGATAATCTTTCCGCTCCCCCGATATTGGAAAAGTACCGGTTTTCCTTATTTTACTCATTTACTTAAATTTATTGTACGTAAGTCTTTTAAGTCTTTGTTTCAAATAGCATAATGTGTGTCTCATATCTGCTTTGAAAATAAAAAATATCAGCCTTTTTTAGCATTTTAAAGATGAAAACTTTATACAAAATCTGCGAAAATTGCAGTCAAAGCTGAAAGTATTTGAAGTGAAGTGAAAAATGTTTCGGTGAAATCAAGGGGAATCTCTGGTGAAAGCCGTCAGTAGAAGTGGATACCTGATGTGCAAAAAAGTGAAAAAAGTTTATCATCACAAAAAAAGATAACTAGAAAGCTCAAATCACAAAAGGAGGGTGCATTTGAGTTACCCAAAATCTATGAAAAAGGAAAGTTCTTTTTAAATGCGTCATTCCCTAAAATATAAAGCTTTGGCACCGAAGAGAAAGTAAAAACAAGTTTTTTTTTTCATTTTTTAAAGGGTGGCCGTTTGAACATCATCACCGCGGTGAATGTTAGCGATGGCCACTTGGAGGCATTGAAGCCACTCTTCAGCTTTGCGTTCGTCGTTTGCCTGAATGGGTCGTTGTTGGATAGGCTACCTACCATAAATACTGTAACAGTACCCCACCGCCCTCGTACAGTCGCGTAGTCGCAAAAGTTTTGTCTTATTTCATTTTTTTCAAAGCACCCGTACTTTCAAAAAAAATGCGTCTTTGGTATCAAAAAATAGCTGAAATTCAGGGCTATTTTTTGATACCTAAGCACGCATTGTAGCATAAAGCAGTGTCGAGAAAAACTCGTTCAAAGCTAGACTACGCAACACTCCGCACCGTCATTATAGGGGTGGGGTACTATTACAGTATTTACGGTAGTTGTATTTTAAACTATCCTATTCTTTAAGTTTTTCTCAATCCCAACCTTCAACACGTAGGTCTTATTCTCTTGTGTCCAAATCTCGAACGCTTTTCGGAGACTTTTCCGCTTTTTGTTCCCACGCGATAAACTGCGAACGGCTCGAATTGAGCGCAAATCGATCGACGGCGCGCCGGAGTGATTCTGAAATTTGAGAATGCTTTTATTTTTGGAATTAGAATATTTTTTGAATATATTAGTAATTCACCTTTTTCCTTTCCTCATCATTTCCATTCGAATAGGTGAGCGCCGCGGTGGAGAGGGTGAAAAATTTGGTGTGCCATCGCTTCAGGAATCTCCATCGACCTTTCTTTTCTTTCAGTTCACCGCAAAGGACTTTCTCCTCGAGAAATGGCCTTAAAATTCGGACTTTACTAGAATATTTAATATTAAAACAACTCACAGTCAGCATTACTGTAGACTACTAGAGGATACTGTCGCAGATACTGTGATAATCTACAGTATCTGATAGACAACTGTAGGTCTTTCAAATTAAACTGTAAATACTCCAGAACTTTAGGTAAACTGTGAATACCGTACTACAATGTCTACTAATAGCTACAATAATTCTTGTTTCTCTAAAGAGTGCTGTTTCTTAAAGCTGATCATACTCTTGCACTATAATATCTACTATATATAAAAGAACAGTTGTTGTCTGTCTGTCTGTCTGTCCGTCTGTCTGTCTGTCGTCTTTAGGCGAATTTTTCGGCTGGTCTTCTAATAGTTAAGTACTGTAAGCTCTAGGTAGTAAAAACTTTTCCATGATAATTATCACTTTTTCAATTTTCTTTCCCACCTGACTCGATCCGGGTGCGCACAGCTGAGACATGCCCATTTCGATGTAACCGGATCGATCTCAAAGAAACCCCAAACCGCATTCTCTTCCAATTCTTTGAGCAATTTCTCTTGATCCTGAAGTTTATTTAAAAATTCACTTTGCTTATTCTATTTAATTTAAATTTAATAAAGAAATTTAACAATTTAACAAATTTGCTTCTATTAGGCTAATTTTTGATTTTAGAACCAACTTTTGTATGTGGGAAAGCGCTGGTGACAAGAGTGACAAATGGGCGTCCTTTTGTGACCGATTGGGGCAGATGATCCCAACAATTTGATAGGGTACGGTAAGGAGATGAGGATTGGGATAAGACTTCACCCGTTTGTGATAAAGATGACGCTTCCATCTGGAAAGTTGTTTGAAGATAAAGGAATTTTATCACTACAGTACACCCTAAAGTAACACAGTCAGTTAAATAAGCAAATCTTTTACCTGTAAAAACATGAGATGCAACCATGACGTCTCATTTCTCGTTTTTATCGCATATTTGTTGTCCGCGTGGAAGCTACAGTATGTCGAGCGCACCTGACACGAGAAATGGATCTTCATGCGGTGTTTTGAACCTGAAACTTATCAATACCGAATTGTGAACCAACCAAATACCAAATACCGTATTTTCTCTAATAGTAGCGTCGCCTAAATTGCTCGAAATCTCAAGAACCGCTTATCAGAACCTATCGATGTGGGATCGGAAAATGTAGCTGACGATCAGATCTAGTGGGGGATTTGAGTGTTGAGCTTCTGGGAAAGCTTGGAAACTGTAAAATAGTCACCAATTCGGCTCGCCGGGATGCACTAATACTTAGAGAGAATACGGTGAATTGATCGATTTGAAGCAGGAATCTTGTTTTTACTTTATTCAAGTTAAAGCATGCCTATCAGATTTCTATTTGTTTTTTTTGCAAACTATGTAACCTTGTCCCTAGTTGACACGCTTTAAAAAACTCTCAAGATAAAGGAACACACTCTGCTCACACTCTAGTTTGGTGTTGCTCATTTTACTTTTGTGAGAATCTTGAAAAGCGCTTATCAGAACCTATCGATGTGGGGCCGGAAAATAAAGCTGATGATGAGGTCTAGTGGGGGTTTTGAGTGTTGAGCTTCTGCAAAAGCTTGGAAACCATAAAATAGTCATCAGCTCGGCTTGCCACTACTATTTGAGAAAATACGGTACCAACTTAAAGTTAATATTTTTCTTTGACTAAAGCTTTTCTTTTAATTGAAATGTTTTATAAAAGGTGCGCTTAAGAAAAAGCTATCATACTCAAGTATTTTTTTTTTGACAGCTTAATAACAAAAGCCAATGAGTCATCACCGGAAAGCTGAAGTACTTCAAAAAACAATAGAATTAAAGCTGATTACAATAGGATTACTGTGCTGACACTAAAATTGAAGTTTACGGTAGCTTTAGAAAGCGTATCTTTTAGAAGAGAACTTACAACTTATCTTATTCTACAGAGAGCTCTTACAGCATAAACTTTATCATCAAATCCCACCCTTTCCCCCTTCCACAGTGCACTGAATAGGTATCGGCATTCGCGCGGCAATCTCATCGATAAAACGTCTAAAATTCTCTTATCAGAAGAAGCAAATTCCCCTAAATTCCCTCACCTAATGTGTCTCCGGCGATGATCGACGAATTGTCGCACCACATCGCCTCGATCAATCGATTTCTGAAAATTTTGCATATATCACACAAATTCTTTTCATCTACCGGATCTTTCCATGGCTCGGCTGGTTCTTCAGAGACCGGCTCTTCTTCAATAGCACTTGTAATCTGAAAAGTCTGTGAAATCTGAATCTAATGTGAAATCTGAATCTGTATCTGAAACTGAAACTGGAACTGAATCTG
Source organism: Mesorhabditis belari (assembly GCA_958450365.1). Classification (NCBI taxonomy): domain Eukaryota; kingdom Metazoa; phylum Nematoda; class Chromadorea; order Rhabditida; family Rhabditidae; genus Mesorhabditis; species Mesorhabditis belari. The sequence goes on from CAUEEP010000923.1 coordinate 1,705,645, forward strand.
TAATCTGAAAAATTCATGATGAAGCCATTTTTTGTCAGTCAATAGGCCCAAAATTGCACCCGTGAGTTTTCGAGGGTGCTGCTTTTGAATTTTATTGGGTTGGTGAATTGAAAACTGCGGGCTATTGTCATATGTGACAGTTTGAGCACTTTCTTCAAAAGAAACCCATTTTGGTGTCAATGGAAAAGTTGTAGAGAATCAAAAATAAAGCTTATATCCAAATTTTCAGAACGATTCAAAAACTGGTTTTCAAAAAATGCCTAATTTACGAATTTCCACAAAACTTGCATTTTAAGCGAAACTACTAAGTGTATCTTTTTGGAAATTTGGCTATAAACCTAATTTTTGATTCTCTACAACTTTTCTATTGCCACCAAAATGGGTTTCTTTTGAAGAAAGTGCTCAAACGGGTTGTCCTCCATTCTCCAGTCCTCCATTTTTGAGTCTCACACTTGTCTCACACACAAACCAAAATCCTACTACGAAAGAGGAATCCGCAAATTGCCTGTAAAATGGGCAGAAGTCGTCAATAATAATGGAAATTATTTGGAATGAATTCATGGTTTTATGTTGAATAAATTTTAGTTCAAAATCCGGCAGTTTTCAATTCACCAACCTAATACATTAACTTTTTCTAACTCCCTTTTGTTTGCCCAGAAAACGAAGATGTTGCTGATTTTAGTCGTGCTAATTGCTGGTTTACAGGCATTTTTCGGGTATTTGATACTGTTTCTAGGAGCCATTTGAGTACTAGAATTAATATAGCAAAAAAAACCCCCGATTTTTCATCATTTTTCAATCATTTTGTTCTAAGCGCTGTTTAATTCTAAAGATATGTGTAATATCTCAAAGAATCACCTATCCAACTCTACTTTAATTTGATACCCAAGCGTGCGGAAAGAAACGTGTTCATGTCGAGATTATGAGCGTTTGTTTGAGAGTAAACTTAGACTACGTGACGTTACTATAGGGGCTTCTTCTCGGGGATTCTATTAGATTATATACGCTAGTTTTTTTATTTATTTAATATATCTTTAAAAATCAATTTTTAAAGTTTTAAATTTGATTTCTCCTTTATCGGTTTCTATCCTTTAAGAAAATATTCTTTGCAATAAGCCTACCGCACGCTGTACAGCTAGCTCTAGTTCTAGCTCTAAACTCTAAACTAAACTTCTACAACTCACAAACCATGTAAGGAATGGTGGTGATTGGTACGGCCGAACTGGCGGGGAACGTTGTCTCAAACGGTGCGAAGTTCGACCGCCTTCCAATGATTGGCCTCACTCGGCCGTCTTTACCGATCTAAAGATACAAAAGAAGATACAAAATTTGCGATGAAAGCTTAGTATTAAATTGGAATAGACAGGGATTTTGCCAATCTAGATAAAATTTTGTTATCGAAGTTTAGATTGGGTACAAGATATGCCGGTACAAGATAAAAGGGTATAGCTGAGAACCTTAAATCAATGAGTTACAGTTGTTTATTTAGCCAAGTGTAATGTTATAGTTCTTCGACAGTAACTCTATTATCGACAAGGGTTTTTTTTCAAAAGGTTAAGGCGTTAAGACTACTAGAACGTGTACATCAATTAATATTAATTAATATCAATCAATTAATATCAATTACCTTATTTCTTCGAATAGAAGACCGGGTAAAGAGTATCATCGCGTACTCCTGCGTAGCAGCCCTTTTTAAAATTTCTTTTCTGCATAAAAGCTTTCAATGAAGTGCTATAGGGCTGGAAAATGACTCAAAAATACGAGCACAGATTTTTGCACAAATTTTGGGGGGTCCTTTATTGCGTCAGGTTACGGTAGTTTCCGACGTTTGGCGCGGAAACGTCTGAAAGGCAAAGTGTACGGTGGACGGTCCGACATACCACATGAGCTAACAGATTTTTGAGCCATTTTCCAGCTCTATAGCACTTGATTGAAAGCTTTTATGCAGAAAAGAAATTTTAAAAAGGGGTGCTACGCAGGAGTACGGGATGATACTCTTTACCCGGTCTTCTACTCGAAGAAATACGGTATGCAGGATTTCTTCGATAGGAATTGATAAGGCAAAGAATGGGACCAATTCTACTATTGTACTATTGTACTATTATACTACTATTGTAAACTATTGTTGATCTGTCTCTCAATTATCATTCATCACCAATTTCTCTCCAATTTCATGAAAAACCGATGACAAAAAATGGTACACTGCAAAAATTTCCCTGTTTCACGAAATTCCAAAATAAACAAAGGAAATCTTTCCGAAATTAGTATCACAACAGTTTTGAGACCCGGAAGTCTCATGTGTTATCTGTTAATCTGTTATCTGTTATCGAAAATCTGTTAGCTCATGTGGTATTTTTGAGTCATTTTCCAGCTCTATAGCACTTGATTGAAAGCTTTTATGCAGAAAAGAAATTTTAAAAAGGGCTGCTACGCAGGAGTACGCGATCATACTCTTTACCCGGTCTTCTATTCGAAGAAATACGGTAATATCAATTAATATCAATGAGGCAGATATCAATTAATAGTTAAGAGTATGCAAAACAATAATCAACTTACATAAACTTTCTCGGTAAGAGTGGCGGGCAGAGTTTGGGCTTGTTGCGGAGTAGAAGTCGTTGACGGGGCTCTAAACTGACAGTAGAACATCCAATTTGCATAGTTTATTTAGTTACATCACTTTTATAGATGTACAAACATTTCTATCTACACTTTGAACTCACTTCGATGGTCCGGCGATGCTCGACGCCGAGAGATCCCTCGAGTTGAAGCCGAGCTCCGAATTGGATCGCTGACTAAAGCTCTAGCTTGTATATAGACTTTAAAAATGTTCAATAAAGATCTTCAGCTAAAGAAATATTGATAATTTAAAAGTATTCAGCTGAAAATAAACCTTTGCCCAGCTAGGATACTCGTGTGACTCCTCGACTTGTTGAGACTTGAGCTGCTCGGTCGGTGGTAGAGACTAGCCAGCTCCTGGATAAATACTTTGAATAATTATGTTGAGCTTAGTCTAATTACCGATTAGATATAGTATTTCTAGAGATTTATACCCTTTTTTTTCTCACCTCAGTATTCTTATCCAACTCCTCGGCCGTTTGTGACGGTGCCGGGCTTTCTCCAACGGTGATCAGCGTTCTTGCGCTAAAATTTGCAATTTATTCGGTTGATTTCTATAGTACAGATATTCGAGATTGATTAGAACAACGAATCCTGGGAAAATCAAGAAAAAAAACTGGCATTATTCTGCCAGTTTAACTGCTGTTTCAGTAACGCAATTGTTGACGGGATGACGAGAAATTGTAGCAAAAATACAGCCAAATTTCCGCCCGCACACTCTTGATATGAATAAAGTAGACATAATACCGATTTCTATAGCTTAAGCAAGCACCTCTCGCGATTCAGATTATCGTATCGACTCTGTGCTTTCCGGGGCAACGACTCGTTCGAGGGACCACCGCGGATCGCAATTACTGTCACTTCCTCGGGAGCTGTGCTGGAAAATATGAACTTTTTTAGTGCTTAAGATAATAATCTTAAGATAAAGATCATTTTTTATGTTGCTATGTTGCTCAAAAATTGTTTCATAATATTATTCGATACCTGGCCAAGTTGACGATCCTTTCGCAAGCGGTTTTCAAATGTGGCGCTCTCAAACCGACCGAGTGAACGCGTTGAGCGAAAACTTTCAGCGAATTTGGCGACAGAGTGCCCAAAGCTAAAATTGTTGAGTATTTCGTTGAGTTTTGATACAGTTAAATCCCACAAAACAATGGCAAAAAAATCCACTACTTCAAGGTCTACTTATTTATTAGTTTAGAGGCCAGTTAACTAGTTAACTGGCCTCTACACTAATAATAAGTTAACTCCAGTTAACTATCTCAAAGTTTTTCTTGAAGTAAAAAAAAAAATCGTTTTCAGATTATTTGTAGGATAAACCGTATAGGATTGAAATTTATCTTGAAAAAAAAAACCCTAGCAAAAAGAAAAGAGAAAGCTGATGAAAATATGCCTACATTCCTTGACGACGGTCAAAAGGGAAAACACTAAATGTTCGAATGATTGCTCTGGGGAAAATGGATAAATGATAACGTTTTGAGAGCTTGCAATTGCCAACTTTCAATCTCGGTGAGCACAGTGGGGGCATAGACGACATCGACTCGGCGAGCGATTGAAACAAGAGAGTCGAGCGCTGGATGCATGAGGCTGCTCGAGGAACGGCCGATCATCGAGATCACCTGAAAGCTTGAAATTGAACTTTTAACAGAACTTTTGAACAAAACATCGCAAGAGTTCTGACTCCAGCTCAAAAAAAGTGAATCAATAACTCTAATGAGAGACACACTCAGAGTTTTGAGTGCAGAAAAATGTCAAATTTGGCTATTTTTGGCTTTGGCTATGGTCAAAGACTTGAAATTTAACTTTAAACTATTAGAAACTATTAGATCTATTCATATTTTAGGTCCTGACTCACATTAACAATAGCTGGAACGTGACAATGCAGTGAAATGTCCGCAGTCGCGTCGTGAAGAACCGGGATCAGATCGGATAACAACTAAAATAAAAGATTTGCACTATACTACTGACCTTTTTCATCTCATATATGCCACGCTTAAGAATATAGAAATAAATTATAGTTTAAGAACAAAGTCGTAGTAGATAATCGTAAAAATATAGAGCCATGTTACAGGACTAAACTATCATATTCATTCCAATTGAATCCATTTCAATTGGATTCAATTGGAATAAATGCGAGTTCGCGACAAACTACACGCGAACTCGCAGAAATATTTAGAGTAAGCCCTCAAACAATGCCCGAGCATTTACATCAATTGGGGAAAACAAGCCGACAAGGGAAATGGGTTCCTCACCTTCTCAGCAATGCCAATAAAGCTACTCGTGTCACTATGGCGGTTATTCTTCTTCGTTTGGCAAAAAATACTGGGTTTTACGATGAAATCCTTACTTGCGATGAAAAATGGATTCAATACGATAATACTACACGAAAAACGGCAATAGCTAGAACCTGGTGAAGAGCCAACACCAACACCAAAACCCGACTTCCATGGCAAGAAAGTAATGCTTACTGTCTGGTGGAATTCCCAAGGAGCCATGTTCTTTAGACGATTTTTTTCATTTTTTCGGATTTTTCAACTGCTCAACTTTTCGAAGACAGCAAAATTTAACAAAAAGTTAATTTATAAAAATAACATTTAACCATAATAATCTAGGACTTACACGAGCTTTCCCTTGTGAGCAAAGTGGTTGATAGATGTGCAAAACGGGGAGACATGTGGCCATTTTCGACAAGAATGGGCTAAGTCTCGGCAGGTAGGGGATGAGCAGCTGAATTCGAAATTATAACGCTTTAAACAATCGCATTAATATTTTCAAAAGAATTTTAGAATTAAAATTAGAAAGCATTTTGAAAAAGTTTACTTCAGCGTTGTTGGCGGCGACGCGCGAGGCGAATTGTAGTAGCGAGCGCTTCTCCTCCAACGTCAAGTCTGATTGCTCGAGGAGTCTAAAAATTTGGTGTCAATAAAAAAAAAGAATTCATTTGATACATTATTTTGATACTTTATTTTAATATTTTATTCACGATAAAATCTTACCTCATCAATTGGGGTAAATGCGCGTGCAATGCTTCCCGATTGTCCGAGTAGATCTGCGGGAGGACTTTAAGGAGTGCGTAGTTGCCTGAAAAATAGAAATAAATCGAAAATAGAAATAGAAATAGAAAATAGAAAACAAAATTGGGGAGTGGGACAAATGCGAGCTTTTTTTTTGCGCACCCGGACATTTGCGCACCTTTTTTTCCGCACCTTGCCCATTAGCGCACCTTTTTTCGCGTTTTAAAAAAGCTCTAAAAAGCTAATATTAACCAATTTCTATTCCAAAAGTTGTTTTTCTAGGTAATTTTAGGGCGTAGAATCGAAATTTTGACATATCAGAGCTTGTGGAAACAAACGGACGGAGTTATACAAAGAGAAAAATCGACAATTTTCTGCAATTTGATCTAGCCGTTTTGTGTTTCAAATTGGTTCCACACGCTCTGATATGTCAAAATTTCGATTCTACGCCCTAAAATTACCTAGAAAAACAACTTTTGGAATAGAAATTGGTTAATATTAGCTTTTTAGAGCTTTTTAAAACGCGAAAAAAGGTGCGCTAATGGGCAAGGTGCGCAAAAAAAAGGTAGCATTTGTCCCACTTCCAAAAAAAACAAAGAAATTGGCTAAAAGAAAAATTGGAGGGTTACGATAGTTTAGTGCATTTTTTAGTGAGCAAAAATTTTCTCTGAAAAAGCCGTAAAGTACAAAATTTACCTCCAACGATATGCGCAACGATTTGGATGGCATATTGGGCGAGTACCCGCTCACAATGCACAGCTGACAACGAGATGTACGAGATCACGTTTCGACTCAAATCCGAATTGTTGCACGAGAGAGCCTAAACATTTTTGGCTCATAAAATATCAGAAAATCATTGTATAACATTTTCTAAGCCAAAAACCAACCTTGATCGCCAACGGAATCGCCAGCGTCATCACCGATTTCTTGGAGTAGTGCTAAGGATTTTTTTTAGGATTTTTAGAAATATAGGAAAATTTTAGATAAGGCTGAAGTGCTGAAAGGTAATTTTTCTAAAATTCTTCAAAATTTCAAACCATAAACAGAGAGGAGAGAATCTCGAGGGCAATCTTGCAATGAGCCGAGTCTCGCGTGCCGGCACGCATCTCGGTGTACGATTTTTCGCCCGACCTAAAAGCAAGAAAATCATTTGGTTAGTATTGTTATTATTAAGTATCATTATTAAGTACCATTATTAAGTACTGTGCATGAGTAATGTACTTTTATGATTGATAACAAATTTTCATCGTTTCACCAAACCTTAACGACATCGGATGCCTCAAGCAGCAATCGAGCACATCCACCAGTTCGGCACAATAGGTCTCGATTGAGTTAGTTTCCCTAGAGAAGTTGTTTTTTTTTTTTGAGAAAGTTGCTATTCTTTCGAGTGCTATTCTTTCGTATTGCATAGTAAAAGAATCAGAAATGTTTTAAAATCGTTATTTCCGGACTGATAGTCTTGTAGTCTTGATCTAGCCTGATCCACAGAAAGTGTCAGTGATGCTTACCTGATCTGGCTTGGCTTACAGGCCTTAAGGCTCGGTTGGAACACTTCTGGGTAATGAGTTCGGTTTCTGGTGTGATTCTTAGAATAGAATTCTTGCTATCTCAACCAAGCAGTCAACTCTGGGGCCTGACTGCTTGCCCGACCTAGGCTACAGACAGTCGGCCCGACCCGACCTAGGCTACAGACAGTCGGCCCGACCCGACCTAGGCTACAGACAGTCGGCCCGACCCGACCTAGGCTACAGACAGTCGGCCCGACCCGACCTAGGCTACAGACAGTCGGCCCGACCCGACCTAGGCTACAGACAGCCATGTTAACTCCACCGCTTTTTCGGTCCGCTTTCCGTTGGCAATCTACAAATTTTTACTCGTATCTTGACCAAATTTTTTTTTTGAAAAACGTTGAATTTGCTTTCATTCGATAGAAAATTTGATTACGAGTCGAACGAAAGCAAATTAAAAGTTGTTCAAAGAAACCCGGTTAAGCTTAGAGTATGTTCCTCGTGTGTAAGTAAAATTACTTGTGTAAAATTGCCTGAGTAATTTTTACTGGATTAATCGACGTTTTTTGGCCGAGTAACTACAAGTAATCCTCTTTACACGTTGAGTAAATTGAAAATCTTTACATTTGAGGAGAATTCACCGTCAAATCATTTAAACGGTTGAATCTCTTTAAAAGAAAACGTATATAAGCCGTCACTCGTCATTTTTTTTGCAAATTTTCGCTAAAAGTACGGTATTTTTTCTCAAGTGTGCGTTTTAAAAAATGCATTATTTGCGAGGAAAACACTTTAGTCAAGATACGAGCAAAATACGTAGATTGCCAACGTTTTTGCCAACGATTTGCCAACGAAAGCTGAAACAGGGGCGGAGTTAACATGCCTGGTTACAGACAAATCCGAGACCCGGTTGGTCTGAGTCTCGTTTCTGCCCTGACCTGACCAATCTGGCTTACATTTTAGAACATTAGTTAGAACAATATTGAGGTGATACCTACCATAAATACTGTAATATTACCCCACCGCCCTCGTACAGTCGCGTAATCGCAAAAGTTTTTTCTTATTTAATTTTTTTCAAAGCGCCCGTACTTTCAAAAAATGCGTCTTTGGTATCAAAAAATAGCTGAAATTCAGGGCTATTTTTTGATACCTAGGCGCGGAATGTAGCATAAACCAGTCTCGAGAAAAGCTCGTTCAAAGCTAGACTACGCAACACTCCGCACCGTCATTATGGGGGTCGGGTACTATTACAGTATTTACGGTAGTTATGACTATGCTATGACAGTCTATCAGCTTGACCACTATTTTTTTTGATTTCTTTCCAGTTCACATTTCCCAATCACAAAGCACATGTACTGTCGTAACTTTTTTGGGGTAACTCTATGCAGAAATGACCCCCTTTCCAAGTAAACGAGTGGAGTGATCGTTTATTTGTGCATTATGAGTATACACGGCCCAGCCGTTCCCCTCCATCAAGTTGTGCTTCCCCCCCTCACTTGAGTAAACAACCCAACAATTTCCCCGCTATGTTTCGCCTTTTGCGAAAGTTTAGTGTATGTGAGAGAGTCATGACTAACTGACTAACAATAAGCCTAATAATGGTGTTGATTAAAGACTGAAAAAAGAAATCTAGAGCTTTTTTTAGTCTCGTAACAAATCCGGTAATTAGCTCAGATTTTAGTTGGGATTACTGTAGCAGTCTTAAGCAGGAATCAGGCAAAAAGTGGATAAATTGAAAAACTGGAGACAAGAATAGGTAGTTTGAAAAAAGTCTCACTAGTTAAGCATAAACTCACCTAATTGCGGTGAGTATCCTCGCCAGCAACAATTCAACAACACTCTGATCATCTTTCTTCTTCGCATATTCTCTTTCATTTAAAATTTCCTTGATTCGGGCAAAAACAGCATGCTAAAATTTTGAAATTACATTTAAAAACACTCCTTTTAGTGCATTGAATTGCATTGAATTGCATTGAATTCTTTTTCTCGTAGAGTTTAGAGAATTTAGTGCGCTAGAAAGGCTACGTTTTCACTGATTCTTTAAGCTTGAGAATCTGCTTAGCTTGATTTTTTGGATTTTTTGATCCCTTTCGTCAAAAATAGAAACATTTTATTATATCAATTTCTACTTTTAAAAACCGTATTTGATTTTTCGATGACAGATCATCAAAAAAAAACAATAAAGACTCTTTCCGACACTCGTTGGATGAATCACGGATTGAGAATCGAGAGGAAAAATGGAGGACAATAGGGAAAATAGGGAAAATAGGGAAAATAGGGAAAATAGGGAAAATAGGGAAAATGACCACGTTGAAGCACGGTATCCCGTCAGATCTGCCAAGTTAAGTAACGTCGATCTCCGTTAGTCTCTGGTTCAAATCCATTCTCTTCCCTGATCCGAGTGCTGACACCCGTCGGATGAATCACGGATTGAGAATCGAGAGGAAAAATGGAGGACAATAGAGAAAATAGGAAAAATAGGGAAAATAGGGAAAATAGCCGGGTGAAAATCATTAAAATATCGATTGATACCTTCATATATAAAGGGTTTTCCAAAAAAGTATAACAAAAGTCTCATGGTGGCTCAGAAATTTCATGTCTTGGGAATTAAGAAATCGGGAAAAAGTGAAAAAAAAAATATCAAGAATTTGCCGCTCAAAATATTCACTTTACCTCCACAAAAACCTCCAGAAGACACTAGAAATAATGAGAAAATCAAACTGAACTGACTTTCTTTTTTTTGGAACACCCTGTATACAAACTGGGGTTACCAGTGGTGGGCTTATTGGTAGAATACATCATTCACAACATACACAATACTAGGCTTTCTTAACGTAAACCACGCTTTCCTTGGATAGGCGGCTAACCCTACTCTTAATGGATGGTCCATAAATAGCTTGTTTTGACGGTGAAGAATGGACTACATAGCTGGTTCTGGCGGTGGAGAGAAGACGATGGCTACCCGCTTTTACTAGCGCCTTTACTAGTCTACCCATCTCAGAAGTAGCGCCTTTACTAGTCTACCCATCTCACGAAAGCTGGACGTTGCTTAACTTGGCAGAACTTGGCAGAGAAATTGGCTACAGCTTCGGCCTACAGCACTCGGACAAGGGAAGAGAATGGATTTGAACCAGAGACTAACGGAGATCGACGTTACTTAACTCGGCAGATCTGGCGGGATACCGTGCTTCAACGTGGTCAGGCCGTAGGGAAGATTGGAGAATAAAAGAGCTAGGTTGGGCTATGCTTCAAAGAGGATTAAAGGACTTCAAAAGGGGGTAAAGCGGCTTCTGACAATGTGGCTAATGGTAGGGTTGTTTCTATTAGGTTGGCAACTAAATAATGGCCCTCGCCCTTTTTTGATAAAATCTTTTAATCTTTGCGTTTAATCTACCCTCGCTTGTTGTTAATTGAATATTACTGAATTTCTGGTGCATTATTATACGTTTTTTACTTTCCTTGATTTGATACTTTTCAAATAATTTTGTTTAGAAATGGAAGATCTCAAATATCGAATGCGTGTCTGTCTCTGGTACGACTACAAACAAGACAAAACAGCTGCCGAATCCCACAGAGATTTATTGCGAGTTTTTGGTGACGAGGCTCTTTCCGAAACACAACGTAAGAGATGGTATCGACGGTTCAAGGAAGGGATGAAAGTCTTGAAGATGAGCCCCGCCAAGGACGACCCGAACTTCTGCAGAACGATATTTTGAAGCAGCCTAAAGGAGGATCCAAGTCAAACATCACGCGAGCTAGGGGATCGATTGGGCTTTTCGCATACTGCAATCGAAAAGCGACTCATGCATTGGGGAAAAGTAACCGCAGTGGAAAGTGGATTCCGCATGAATTGAGCGAAGAAAATAAGGCTACTCGTGTTATCACAGCTGGAATACTACTAAAACTTGCGAAAAGGGAAGCTTCTTGAATTCCATTGTCACTTCTGATGAAAAATGGAACTTTATGATAATCGAACGCGAAAACGACAGTGGCTAGCACAAACGAAGACCAAACCAACCCGAAGCCGGATATTCACTCAAAGAAAACTCTCCTCTGTGTGTGGTGGAGTTCTCGTGGGTTGGTGCATTTCGAGGTTCTCAAAAGCCGGCAAACGGTTAATTCAGAACTCTATTCGTCTCAACTACATCGTGTAGATCAAGCAATTCGCTCTCAAGGACTCGAACCCTCTTCAATCCATTTTCTCCATGATAACGCAAAACCACACACTGCAAAACTTACAATGGAGAAAATCGAGGAGTTGGGCTGGAATGTTCTTCCTCATGCGCCATACAGCCCGGATATGGGGCCTAGTGATTACCATCTTTTTCGATCGATGCAACACTTTCTAGCCGAGAAAAAGTTCAATGACCTTGACGAAGTCCGAATTTCAGTGCAGAAGTTCTTTGACGATCAACCAGAAGAATTTTTCAAGAGAGGAATCCAGTTGCTCCGTCAAAAGTGGAAAGAAGTAATAAAGAATGACGGAGAATACCTTTTGGATTGATGTTGATATTTGTTCATCTTGTTAATAAATTTTTTGTTTTTACTGAAAAGGGCCATTATTTAGTTGCCAACCTGATATTACTTTTTAAAACAATTCTGACACTGAGAAGCTCCAGTTTCAACAGCTATCTTGTTCACAGTGGATCTCAAAATATTCAGCCAGTGAAAGAGTATTGTAAGATTGAAGTGAAGGATGGGGTTTATGTAAATAAGGCCGGGCTCTGGCTACAGAGGTAGGGGGAAAATCTCCGACCTGGACGCTGGGCACATATTGGCGAATTGCTTGCTATCAATTGCATAAATTGATAGCAAGCAATTTAGGCAATTCGCCAAAACACGGGTCGAACTCTAACAAGTTTATGTAATTCATAAGCTTGAGTCTTTCAATTACAATAAGTTGTTTGAAGTTTGATTTGAAAGGAAGTGTATCTCTCTATTCTTCCTTCAGTGCCTAGCTTTTGCCTTTTTTTTTGTTGTGTCTCCGTGGGTTTTTTTCAGATCTTTTCTGTAAATGTCTGCACAAAAGCGGGACTCCCCCTTCTTTTTTTTTTCTTTTCTTTTTCTTCTTTGATGGGCTTTATATCAGGATTTCATTGACAAACAGCGTTTCTTTTTTCCCCTCACTTTTTCTGTGCTGCACTTCCGTGCCAACAAAAATCGACTCGACTGGGGTTTATTCTTGCATTTATAAGCAAAACTTTTTAGTTAGAGATCAACTTAAAAAGAGATCTACTAAATCAACTATTAGGTACATGCGGGAATGCGGATTTACAAGATACAAAATGCGGATTTACAAGAAATGCGAATTTCAACATTTTCCAAAATTTCCAACGATAGAAACGTGATGTTATTAAACTAGAATCGATGAATGTTATAAACTATTTGAAAGTTGTAAATCTCCTCTACAAAATAGGCTAAAACGTGTTTCAATTGATCGAAGCATTGAAGAAATTTCGAGGACGAAATGCGAGTGACCAAAAAAGGAATCGAGTCACTTTAGGGACAAGTTTAGTGTGGTCAAAATAGAGTTAGCTTCCCAAAATTAAAGATTTTAAAAAAAAGGATAACTATATATCAATTCATTAAAAAAGTCTAACGGAAATGCATTTACAGATAGAGCGAATTTCGATTAGATTTAGATTTGGAATTTAAATAGAGCGTAAGTTCAAAACCCTCAAAATTGTCAAAAAAACCGGCTTTTTCAGAAAAAAGAAAAATTATTGTAAAAACAAAGTTTTCCAATGAAATGATCCCAACTCTTAATTATTTTGAATGATATTTTTAAATGATATTTTAGGGCCGTCATTTTCCAGTATATAGTCAAAACCGAACTCTTGTGAAAGTGCCCTTTTTTGGGGTTTTCAAAAAGTGCCTTTTTCTCTGTGGGGTTTTCAAAAAGTGCCCTTTTTTGGTCACTCGCATTTCGCCCTCGAAATTTCTTCAATGGTTCAAGATCAATTGAAACACGTTTTAGCCGATTTTGTAGAGGAGATTTACAACTTTCAAATAGTATATAACTCTCTCGATCAGGTTTCTATCGTTGGAAATTTTGGAAAATGTTGAAATCCGCATTTCTTATGCATGTACCTAATACATCATGCAGAAAATCCTAAAGCTTCCAGCTAAACCAAGCCTGCCTACATTATCTACAAAGTATAAATCTACAGTAAGTCTACAATAAGTCTACAGTAAGTCATAATAAATCTACAGTATACATTCAACTAATACATTCAATAGGAAATCGATTGGCTTTTCTAAAACTCACCAAATCTGAGATCACATCGTAGTCGGAGATGGCGAAAAGTTGCGAGGCGGTCTGAAAAAATAGTTTTTTAAAATTTTAATGCAAGCTTCTTGTGTCTTGGCTAATCCATTTTCCAAAAAGAATCTATTTTTGAGAAACTATCGTAATCCAACTACCGCTTTACATTCAATCAATCGCTTTACATTCAATCAACCAAATTTCTTATCATAAGACTCATCGAATTAAGTCAAAATTTAAACTACCAGTTGGATACGATAGTTTTCTACAATAGGTTTCATTTAGAAAACGAAGTGGAAGTACTTGAGTGGAAAATGTTCTACCTGTAATTGTCGTTGTTGAAGCACCCGTTCGATGACGGCGTGCATTCGGGGGTAAGCAAAAGAATACGGAAAAAAAGCAGACCCCGAAAAAAATTAGGCCTAGAATTAGTTTTATTTAAAAAATAAATATTTTTAAAGAAAATGAAATGAAAAATGAGGAGATTTATGCGAAATTTTCCATCGGTTCATCGTTTTTTCTCTCAAATCGACTTCATTATTTGAGTCATAGTGTCAAGAAAAAAAGAAAAATCATCAAAATAAAAAAAAGTTTCATTTTTTGATTTGTCGATAATACATTTCATTATTATTACAAAATTTTTGCGGCCAATGAAATCAAATTTTAAATTAGAAAAGGATTTAGAAAAATTTCGATTTAAACATTCTAAAACCTGTCCGAGGTTTCTTGCGTAACTGCCCTAAACGGCCAACAATAAAAACCGTATTGGAACCGTATTGGAACCGTATTGAAACCGTATTGGAACTGTATTAGAACCGTATTAGAACCGTATTGGAACCGTATTGGAACCGTATTGGAACCGTATTAGAACCGTATTGAAACCGTATTGGAACCGTATTAGAACCGTATTGGAACCGTATTGGAACCGTATTGAAACCGTATTGAAACCGTATTGGAACCGTATTGAAACCGTATTGGAACTGTATTGGAACCGTATTGGAACCGTATTGGAACCGTATTGGAACCGTATTAGAACCGTATTGGAACCGTATTGAAACCGTATTGGAACCATATTAGATCAAAATAGGAACCGTATTAGAACCGTATTGAAACCGTATTGGAACCGTATTGAAACCGTATTGGAACCGTATTGGAACCGTATTGACTGGGCAGCTACGCAGAAAGCAAGACCGTGTTTTAGGAGCTTAAAAATTGTTGTATCGACTTTATTTAAAGAGCTAGTTTAAAAGTTTTTCAACCTTGAAATTGGGATATTTTAAATCTTGATATGCGAATGAATCGGAAAATCGAAAAATGGATAATCATCAAATTAGAAATAGTATTTTGAACATTTTTTTCACTAGATTTATGAGTTAAACTTTAAAAATGAAAAAATGAAAAATTAAATTAAAGAATTAAATTTTAAACTTCATTCTTCATTGAAGATTTTAAACGTGCTGCTTTCAAACAAAAAAATGAAATTTGTCAAAAATGTTCTCATGAATCAAGATAAATTGTTAGCAATAATGGAGCTCAAAAAGCACTAATTTTATCGTAATTAACTCTAAAAACATATTAATACAGAAAAAGACGAAAAGACGAAAAAGACGAAAAAGACGATATTTTAGAAACCCCAAACTCGAGTTTAACTATTTTTCAGCATCGCATCTTTTGTAATGCTTGGCTAGGGTTGTCAAAGTCATTAAAAATCTTCTTCTATTCTATGTAAAATCACGAGTAGATTTTATGATTAATTATTGTTTTTCAGCTTTGATTAATGTATTGTCTTAGAAAGCCAAAAAAACTTGCATTAAGTGCAACACTATATGCCGTTAAATTAACAGTTAAACTAAAAAAAAAGAAAGACTAGAGTTAATTTCAAAGAATTTCAAAACACGCGTACAAGTATTCAGAATGCCTGGATGGGATGAGTGTAGGAAGAAAAGGGGAGACTGTTTGCGGGTGGAAATTGGGGGAAAAGGAAAGGGGGGTGAATAGATAGAGAACCGAGAAATGGGGATACAATAGAGAGATACAGAGAGGAGGGGAAAGGGGGATTGTTGGGGGAGTGCAGGAGGGGAGAAAGGGGAAAGGAAAGGAGTGACTGTGTCGGGGTATCGTGTATCTGCATAGGGTTGGGGAAAGAAGAGAGGGGAAGGGTGGGGGGGGGGGGGGGGGGGCCTTTCCCCCCAAACCCCATCTTTTTTTAAAAAGGGAGGGGGGGGGGTTTTTTTAGGGGGGGGGGGGGGGGAGGGGGGGGGGGGGGGGGGGGGGGGGAGGGGATTTTTTTTTTGTTTTTTGGTTTGGGGTTTTGGGGGAAAAAATTTTTTTTTTTATTATAAAAAAAAAGAAAAAAAAAAAGGAATATAAAGAAGGGGGGGGGGGGTGGGGTTGGTTATGGGGGGGGGGGGGGGGGGGGGGGGGGTGGGGGGGGGGGGGGTGGGGGGGGGGGTTTGGGGGGGTTTTGTTTTTTTTTTTTTTTTTTCGTTTTTAGATGATTTTTTCGAAAAAATTAAAAGGGGAAGAGATATAGGGGGGGGATAGGAAGGGGAGAGAGGGGGGAGGAAGGAAAGGAAGAAGAAAAAAAAAAAATATGAAATGATAATAAAGTAAAGAATAAAAAAAATAAAAAAATAAAAAGAAAGGAAAGAAAAAAAATATAAAAATTTAAAAAATTAAGAAAAAGGATTAAATGGGGTGTGGATGGTGTGGGGGGGGAAAAAGGGGAAAAAGAAAAAATAAAAAAAGGGAGGAAAGAAGAAAATATGGGAGGGGGGGGGGGGGGGGGGGGGGGGGGGGGGGGGGGGGGGGGGGGGGGGGGGGGGGGGGGGGGAAGATATGGAGGGAAAAAAAGGGAAAATAAATAAAAGGGAAAAAATATGAATAATAATATGGAAAAGGGAATAATGGGAATGGGAAAAGGGGGGATAAAAGGATGGGGGAGGGGGGGGGGGGGGGGGAGGGGGGGGGGGGGGAGGGGGGGGGGGGGGGGGGGTGGGGGGGGGGGGGGGGGTGGGGGGGGGGGGGGGGGGGGGGGGGGGGGGGTTGGGGGGGGGGGGGGGGGGGGGGGGGGGGGGGGGGGGGGGGGGGGGGGGGGGGGGGGGGGGGGGGGGGGGGGGGGGGGGGGGGGGGGGGGGGGGGGGGGTGGGGGGGGGGGGGGGGGGGGGGGGGGGGGGGTTTTTGGGGGGGGGGGGGGGGGGGAGGGGGGGGGAGAGAGAAGGGGGGGGAAATGGAAAGGAGAAGGGGGAAGGGAGAGGGGGGGGGGGGGGGTGGGGGAAGGGGGGGAGGGGGGGGGGGGGGGGGGGGGGGGGGGGAAGGGGGGGGGGGGGGGGGGAGGGGGAAAAGGGGGAAAGGGGGGAAGGAAAAAAAGGGAAAGGGAAGGGAAGAAGAAAGAAAAGGGAAAAGAAAGGGGGGAAAGAAGGGGGAAAAAGAAATAAAAAGAGGAAGAAGGAGAAGGGGAGAGGAGAAAAAAAAAAAGGGGGGGAGGGAAAAGAAGAGGAGAGGGGGCGAAAAAGCACCAAGAAGCAGACCATATTCCCTTTGATCGAAACATTTTCTAAAAGGTGCGCTCCAGAAGGCAATCTATTTTTTCTAAATCAGTTGGCGTACGGTAGCTTTAGCACCTTTTAGAAAACTTCAAGCAAGTGAAATACGATGTAAAAACACCCAAGAAGAACCTCCAGAAAAACTCAACCACCCGTTTTTCGATGCCAAATAGAAAGAACAAGGGTGCAACAAACAAAAAGAGACATGGTGGGGGGAAAGGGCTGCAAAATGAATGGCACACTCTACGTCACAACGCCGTAGACCTGTAGATTGACTGAAAGGGGAAGAGGGAGTGAAATTAGCAGCGAAATCGTGAAGAGAAACTTTCTCTTGAAAGTGAACGGCATTCCCCATCTCCTTTAGGCAAAAAGGTGACGTCACCGATCACAGTTCATCGCCTCTTTTCCCTTTCTACGAACTCGTTGCTTTCGTCACACATTACCGATGCCCATCATCAAATTAGAAGCGCTTTTTGCGGGGATCGATAGCTGGCTATAGCGTAGATAAGATAGATAGACTATGATAAATTTTATAACTTGTACACCTATGGAAAATACCAAACTATTAGAACACGGGTTATGATAGCTGTTGCACATTTTAGAAAATCAACAATGTGCCGATTCCACGACTGTGTCTGAAAGTACAACTTTGCAGAAATTGATGGCTGGCTATAGTCTCGATGAGAAAGATTTGAGCCGGACAAGAAAAGTTTAAACCGTTCTAACCCTTGAATAATATAGTCACAATCCTCTCAAAACATTTATTAATAAGATTAATCACATGGATTATTTTCCCATAACATTTACTAACCAGATCCATCTCAAGAATTACTCAAAGTCCGGATCACAAGGATGCTCGTCGATCAACTTCCAATTTCGCTTCTTGGGGTCCCACATTTGGATCTCGTATCCAAAACATGGGAATTCTTCAATTCATCAAAGATTCGCGCACCTTTTTTCATCCCTTGTCTTCAGTCGATGACATCGCATGATCACTCTTTCGTCTGTCTTCTTAATAATCGTCATTATTGCTAAAATCAATGCAATAAAAACGTACATAGGAAATTGAACATACCAGTAACAATAGCCTTATAGTTTGAGCTGGATTTGCCACTTGCAATCTTAACAAAATATGTTTAGATTGAAGTTAAAAAAAAACTAATATCTAAACTCTTACACCTATCCAGGTGATGAAGTCACACAAACCTCTGTCAGAATATGTCTTTGCACATTCAAATAGTCTGCCCATTCGACACCCCTCTGCTGAAGCCATTCCGAAATACGAAAAGATAATTAATTTTAAAACAAAGCTGAATTTTACTATTAAATTCTTACCCAAAGCCAAGGAAAAGAGCCTCATGTACTTCAGCAATATTATAATAACTACAATTTTTGTCTAAATTTGTAGAAATAACGCGGGTAATTAAAAGCAAAACACACAGCATCGACTGTGCATTGCCAACTTTATCAGAATCAAAACCAACACGTTGCCGGCGAGTTTTGCGTCGTCTTTGATAATGAATGTACAGCTCTGAAACCAGCAACAAAACCACAATCGAAGTCGGCACGATCATGGCTAAATAAATAAAATCTAAATCTAAATAAAATCAAATAAGCAATTGCTATAGTTGATTAAAAACTGATTTCTACTAGCGATCTTAAATTATCATCATTTTCTTTAGTATGTAGCTCTAAGTCGTTAGTCACAAGCTAAAACCATTGAAATTTAAAAATTACATATCAGTTAAGTAACTTTTTCGTGCAACTTTCCGCAGTGCAAAGCCTGAAAAGCGACCCGAGAACGATCAGAAGACAGCTTGTGCGCATAGCTTTTATTTGAATACTGAAAAAGGTAGATATTATGAAAATTAGCAAAAAACGCACCAATAAGAAGTTGAGCCTTTTGTAAAAATGAAAAATGATTGCATTTGTGATTGAAAAGTTTTGTACGCAAATTCTGCAGACAGACGCTTATTTAAATTGTTACCGTATGCAATTTTCGCCAATTTCCTCGCAAATCGTAAGATATTCAGCTAAAAAGTCACTCTCGCACAAAATTCTCTTACTTTTAATTCCCCATTTACTTTTTCACGCTCATTTCTTGGGAGGTAGTCAAATGAGCGCCAACAATTGGGCGCCAATCATTTCAGCGCCAACGATTTGGCTCACGCTTATTTCAGCGCCACTCATTTGAGCGCCGTGCCAAAAATGACTGGAAAACAATCATTTGAGCGCCAAATTAAAAGGCCTAAAAACGTTCATTTAAGCGCCGGGCCAAAAATGACTGGAAAACGTTCATTTCAGCGCGACTAAATTTTAATATTTTTGCTTTCTACGCTGCTTTTGCATGTTTTTTAGGGTTTTGCTTCTGTTTTTACACTTTTTTTTCACTCATTTGACCTAGGGCACGGTAGTAGGCATCAAATGCGCGGAAAAAATTGTTAGATTAGCTCGTATTTAAGGTTTTTTTGATGAAAATGTGTAAATTTGCTAGTTGTATGATATTTTCCCCCAATAGCATGCTTTTTCACCGTTTCTTGCCGTTTTCGTTTACAATTTGCTTACAGTTAACATAGTTCTTTGCTTAGGCTCGTGAACTGCGCAAGAAGTGGCGAGACAAAGGAACACTCTGAGTCAAAGTAACGTTTTGTTCATGATTTATTTTGGTTTATTTTGCTGCCAAGAATTATTTTTATCTTTAGATGATTTAGATAAAAACATACAGTAAAAACTTTGAGATCATGCAGAAAATGCAAAAATAACATGCATATACAGAATGGGCTGATTCGGCGCTGAAATGAATGTTTTCCAGTCATTTTTGGTGCGGCGCTGAAATGAACGCGCGCTAAAATGATTGGCGCTGAAATGATTGGCGCTCAATTTTTGGCGCTCATTTGACTACCTCCCCATTTCTTTTTTTATTCACCCAAATCATATAATTTCGAATGTTTTAATAAATTTTTGTTTTTTTTTAGCTGACATGGCTGCTCATAAGACGTTCATCATCAAGCGAAAGCTGGCCAAAGCCGCCAAGCAGAATCGACCGCTTCCTCAGTGGGCACGAATGAAGACTGGAAACAAGGTACGACAGATTTTTTTGAAATATCCATGTTTTGTTTTTAAATCTAGATCAAATACAACGCAAAGCGCAGACACTGGAGACGCACCAAGCTGAAGTTGTAGATGTGTGAAGATGATCTTCGTTCGTTCAATAGATTAATTGAGTTGGTTTATAAATTGTTATGTTATTCCTCTTTCTTACAAACAATAATTTACTGCTCTTTACTAAAAAGTTTTCCTTCCAGTCTTTATCTTTATTAAAAATCCGGAGGAGGGGTGGCTACTTTGCGCTAAATTTTTTGCGCAACTCGCCATAACTTTCTTCGAAGTGGGCCAATCTTTATGATTTTAGTGTTAGTTTGTAGATCTCACAACAAGTGCAACAAAATGACACTAAAATCATAAAGATTGGCCCACTTAGAAGAAAGTAATGGCAAGTTGCGCAAAAAATTCGACGTAAAGTAGCCACCGTCCACTTGCATAACTCTTTCTTGACCATCACTAGTACATTTCTTTTGTTCATTTGTTTCATTTGTTTCATTTGTTGAGATCTACAAAATTACACTAAAATCATAAAGATTCGCCCACTTAGAAGAAAGTTATGGCAAATTGCGCAAAAAATTCGGCGTAAAGTAGCCCGCCCCAGAACCGGTAACAAAACTACACGAATCCTAGTCGTTGTTTTTATGTTTATCATACGATTCACATACAAAATTTAACAGTAAACATTCGTGTAGATATTTAAATTGAAAGTTTCGAGTTCTTTAACAACGAGGTGTTCTTCGTGTGTCTTGTTTCGATCAATCTCAAACAAAATCTAAATTTTCTGCGCAACTTGCCATAACTTTCTTCTAAGTGAGCCAATCTTTATGATTTTAGTGTTAGTTTGTAGATCTCACAACAAGTGCAACAAAATGACACTAAAATCATAAAGATTGGCTCACTTAGAAGAAAGTTATGGCAAATTGCGCAAAAAATTCGGCGTAAAGTGTAAAGTAGCCCGCCCCAGAACCGGTAACAAAACTACACGAATCCTAGTCGTTGTTTTTATGTTTATCATACGATTCGCATACAAAATTTAACAATAAACAGGCATGTAGATATTTAAATTGAAAGTTTCGAGTTCTTTAACAACGAGGTGTTCTTCGTGTGTCTTGTTTCGATCAATCTCAAACAAAATCTCATCAGTTTTATTTCTCAAACGACAACGTTTGTTTCACAGACATCAATGCAAACAAAATCACAAAACATTTTCGCTCACCAAATAATTTACAGAAATTATGCCGAACGCATCGGAGATCGATTCACAAAAGATAAAAAAGGGAAATGAAAAGATAAAGCTATTTTGAAGATCAACTTTTTGGGATTTTTCTGGATTCTATTAGACTGTGCTCCTTTGACGTTCTCTAAAAGGTGCGCTTAGGAAAAGCTATCGTAAACGTGTTATATTAACGATGAAAACGACTATATAGTGAGTCAAACTTTTAAAAAGGCAATCGAAGTGCGGTAGCTTTCATCAAAGAGCACCTTTTAGAAAATTAAAAGACGGAGTGTTTATGACGATTAAAAGACTAGATGAATGTACCAGTAAGTCTTCAACTATTGTTTCAAAATTTGCAATCTTTTCATATATAGTAATACTGCAGTTGACTGGGGATGGCTAGATTTTGGCACAACGGGGAGATCATTTTGCGGGGAAAGGGATATAGGAAATATTATCGAAATAGTGTGAGAATACCGTAACCAGTAATCACTAGCACTTAGCTAGACTTGTTTAAGCGAAATTTTAGTCAAGATTTCAGTCAAGATTTGAAGATTTCAGTTATCAACTCCTGTAACGAGTTACGGTAACCTGTCCACTTTTCAATTGACGAAACTCAAATGGGGAAATAAACGAGATTCAATGTTCAGATTAAACGAAACGACGAGGGTTCGCTCGCGGAATTCCGTCGAAATCATCTCCAAGTCGATCGCTTTCGACAAAGACAATGGAAGGGATGAGCGAAGATTCGAAGAGATCAAAGTCTACAAAAGTTACGGTAATTTTCTGTAGATATTGAGTTTATTTTAGCTTTTAGCTCAATACTTAAAATCGATTGCTCACCTCCAAAAATTTCCTCGATTTGTTCATGATTGATGGGAGGTTCTCGACGAAATTCGTCATCTTGTCGTTCAAGGCCAACGCGTTGTCGACCTAAAATTTATATATTTAGATATTGCAGGTTATTAGTCAATTAATAGGTTGATGCATAAGTCTTTTCGTTTTTTTCGAACTTCTGTTAAAAAGTAACAAATTCACCAATTAATCTATAGTTTGCTCTATAAAAAAAGTGTTTTTTGTTCAATTTCCATCTTTTTAAATCAATTTCGGTTCACTTTCAAGCAAATTCGAGAGTGAAAAACGCCTTTTTCGTAAAAATCTATAAAAAACTACGGAAAAATTGGCTGAATGAATTTCTCTGAAATTTTGGCGAAATATCAAACGTTTTTTTTCTCTATCTTTTATCTATTGACACGAAGATAGGTTTTCTTTAGCTAAGGTGTCTAAACCGCATCATCGAGTTAGCCCTTTTTGACTACCCGACTTCATACTCTCAAGAAAATCCAGGCATAAAATATTTTTAAACCCGTTTTAATGTTATTTTGCAGAAAAATAATTGCTTTTTCTAATGAAATCAACCGTAGTTTAATTGGTGCATTTGTTGGCTTGAAACGGCAGACGAAAAGGAACAAAAAGACTTATGCATCAACCTAATAGAATTCAAGATATGAATGATACTAGAAAGCCAAATGCTCTGCCAATGTTCTGCAGTAAACCAGTTATGATCTTAAGCTATTAGGCTACCTTAAGCTACCTAAAATTTATCTATTTAGATATTGCATCTTTATCTCTACATCTAATGGTTAGATTAGTATCGTTTTTACTCACCGAAATCTCATCAACATGTATTCTTGCTGTCCATTCATAATGTCCCTCTTTCAACGATTTGATCACCCTCAAGTGACTCAATTTCAGCGACAAATCGGCGTCGAATTTCGCATAGATCTCATCAACGACAAAGAGCTCATCCGATTTTCGATAACTAAATTGTAATTAGTCAGTTAGAAATCAAGATATGAATGATACTAAAAAACCAAATGCTCTGCCAATGTTCTACAGTAAACCAGTCATGATCTTAAGCTATTTGGTCTAACTAGAAGGTGTTTAGTTCTCAAAACTTGTTTATTACCTCATTTCAACGGAAGTTTTCAGATGAATATGAGCAGCTCCTTGATGGAAACGAATTCGTGGAGGCGTTCTTGATCGAACCACTAATCGTCCTGAAATTTTGGGATTTACATTTATTTATCTATTAGGTTGAAAAGAAAGTTCTGGGAAAAAGTTTGCACAGTGATTTCTCAAAAAGTGATTTCACACAGTGATTTCTCTTTGCGGGAAAGCTGCACTCATTTTTTTTACGAGTAATTTCTTAGAGTCGACTTGTAAATAATAGAACAAAATCTTCTTGAATTGGTGGATTCATTCTTAAGAAATTCCAGTCAAACTTTTTCCGAGAACTTTCTTTTCAACCTAATAAATCTACCGTAAGATTAATCAATTCTTAGCGAGCAAAATTTTTATCTATCTATCTAAATCTACCGTATTTAATCAATTCTATACCTGATGCTGGATTGACGGTCTGTAAATCAGCGAATTGCCCAACGCAGAGCTCAAATTTCGCGCATTGTGGCCTCAGAAAATCGGCGATCTCGGGCAGCACATGTAAATTGAATTTCACATCACCGAAAGTCGACAATTGGCGGAGAAACGTGGAAACGGAATGATCAGAGATATAGGTGTAGACCATTTTTTCGGTGTCAGCTTGAGAGGTCTAAAATGGTTTTGTAAGAAAAAAAAAGGTGTAGCAATGAGTTGATGAACCGAAGCTAGAACGGATACAGTTTAAAGCCTATCGTAGCCTTGTGCCGGCATAAACGCGCTCTTTCTGGCACACTCAAAACGCTTGACGTTTACAAGAGGTCTATGCTGTTTTCGAGGAATCAAGTGCATCAGGGAGGCCCGGGTTTACGAAAGCACAAAGCACCATTTCCTCACCTCTAGCACAGCCGGTTCATCATCGATTTGTGTGCGATTGCTCGTGAACTCTCCTCGAATCCCTACTTGTGTAAACTTTGAGGTGATTATCGGCTCAGATGTCACTCGAGAATCGAAACCAACTTCTTGACTGAAATTTCTTTTATTTAGAATTTTGTGTTTGAAACATTTGCTTCGTTCAAACAATTTGAAACAATTGTTCAAAAATTCACCTGAAATGCTTGGCCGAATCGATTGGGTTGAAGAAATGGACAAGCGATGGCATTTGATTGACTAAACGATTCAACGACGTTTCCAAGCTGGGACAAATCGCTGAGTAAAGGCGTTTGGTGAGAACTTCCTGGAAAATGACAAGAATGGTTTTGGGATTAAATAAAGGGTTGGCTTGGCTCAAATCAAGAATACTTTGTGCTCAAGCAAGAGCGCAGCCTCTCTGGAGCAGGAGCGCAGCCTCTCCGGAGCAGGAGCGCAGCCCCTCTGGAGCAGGAGCGCAGCCTCTCTGGAGTAGGAGCGCAGCCTCTCTGGAGCAGGAGCGCAGCCTCTCTGGCGCACAGAGTTCCTCATTTCTCTTGAAATAAGGCTTCATACCACAAGAAAAATGAAGAATTCAGTGCACCAGAGCTTTGCGTTTACCCAGTTGTGCACAAAGTACACAAAGTACACAATTAAACGCAAAGTTACCTGAATTTTTCAGAAAACGGTGGCGCCAACTCGGGCTGCAAGAGTACGGTCACAGCTTCCAACGCGAATTGACACGACTGATCGATCAGCTGGAAAATCTGTATTTGAATTTTAAATCTAAACAATTTTGAGGCCATCAATTCGATTAAACCAACCTTCAGCCGCCCATCGAATGTTTTCATGTATTTGAATTTGAAATCAAGATCAAAGCCGGAAAGAAGCGCCTCGAATTGCCCTTCGCGCACCGTTTTGAAAATATTTTTGTACGAGCCGCGAATCTGAATTTTACCAAGATTTAGAAAAATTAGTATTATTAACATTAAGAAATTTCATTTTTACAAAAAAAAAGCGCTCACTTTTGCCTCACCACCGCTCGTTTGAATGCGAAAAACGCCGTCGGCGAGACCCTAAAAGTCAGAAAGTGTTGTAAGAGTCGTTTTTAAGCTATTTTTCATTCGAAAATTTGCATATCTCTATAAGTTTTTTTGCAATTTCAAAATTCTACCTCAGTTTTCAACGTCGGTGCCTCGAATCCGACCACTTTTATCTCGTCGATCGTCAAATTTGCGCCAAGAAGGATGATCTCGATTTGTGGTGGATGAGTTCGCATGACATCATGCCGGAGAATGGCCAGAGATTTCTGAATATCTCTGATCAGATCTAAGAAAAAGTGATACAACGAGTTCTGGCCGGCAGTAAGCCATAGACTACAGTAAGCCTGGCCTATAGTAAGCCTGGCCTACAGTAAGCCCTAGCCTACAGTAAGCCCTAGCCTATAGTAAGCCCTGGCCTAAAATAAGCCCTGGTTCTCTTGTACTTCAGTTAGATCGAACAAAAATTAGAACCAGAATTACGCTAGCCTACAGTAAGCCCTAGCCTACAGTAAGCCCTAGCCTACAGTAAGCCCTAGCCTACAGTAAGCCCTAGCCTACATAAGCCCTAGCCTACAGTAAGCCCTAGCCTACAGTAAGCCCTAGCCTACAGTAAGCCTTTGACTACAGTAAGCCTTTGACTACAGTAAGCCTGGTCTACAGTAAGCCCTGGCTCTCTTGTACTTCAGTTAGATCGAACAAAAATTAGAACCAGAATTACGGTAGTTACCTAAACAGTGTACTACTTACAATAAACCCTGGTTTAATAGGTTCAACAACCTTTACTGAATGCTTCAACGTCTACTACTTTTTTTGACAATTTTACTGGCTACTGTAATGGCTTAATAGATCTCTAATTTTAGGAAAGTAAACTCCTAATTCGCTACAATATTTTAGCTAAACTTATTGTTAGACAAAAAGTGTGATTACGGCATTCACCCAAAAAAAAGCCCTATTTACAGTACTCTATCAATTTCCAAGTGCATTGACTCACCTCTTTCACATATTCCAAAGCGTGATCGGTGATTCGAATGGCAATTCCTGGGGAATTTCTCTCGATCGAACTCGTCGGTTTCGGCAACTCGAAAGTGACCGCTTTCTCTTTTCGAATTGGCTCATCTAAAATGTAATTGCTTTTAGACTTCTCATTTTTCTTACTGAGCAACGAGTTGCGCAATTTGTCGAGATGAGATTCAAAATCTCGAATCGAATCCCCCAAATCATCATCGTATTCAATGCTGGCCACCTCGTCACTCTCACTATTGAAATAGTCTTGGAAGTGTGGGTCCAACTGAAAAGGAAAACTTTGAGTGAAGAACTTAAGTTATAATGCTCAAGTATTAGAAGTTGGGTACAGTAGAGTAGCTGTATCTTGTTTCATTGAGTACATTAAGTACATTAAATACATTAAGTACAGTAACTACAATACCCTAGGAGTGAAAAATTCAGGTGACAAGGCTGAAATAGCTTTCAAATTTTTAAGTGTAAAGCATAAACTATTCAATTATTTACCCCTAAATACTTTAATCTTGGCAGAATGTAGTTTGTCTTGAAAATTTGAGACTTTACAGTATCTCCCAAGCTATAGATCGTAGTTTGATGGCTTTTTTTGATTTTTATAGACCTATAGACCTCATTTTTATAGACCAGTTTTGTTAAAAGTGTTCTTTTGTTGAAAAATGATAAACACACCCTCTCTAGTGCACTTTTTCCTTATATAAAATGCTTTGTATCAATAGAAAACACTAGAAAACTGAAGCACGGACAATGAGTGCTCTTTTGAATACACGATAATACTGTATGATCAAATAAAGAGATGTTGCTAAAGAATCATATTCCAATTTACCCCGAATTGTAAGTGAAACCGAACCGAGTATCGAACTCAATTTCCCTCATTTTTCTTCCTTTCTTTCATCAACTTTCACTCGCTCATTTCACTCAAAATTGGCTTTTCTCCAATCCTCTAATTTATCTAATTATCTCTTTTATATCTTTTATCTCTTTTATCTTTTCGAAGATCGAATTTCCTTGTCTTTTTCCGATCGAGTGAAAACTGATTGGTTCCACTCAACTTTCACCTCAGTGATTCGATCTGATCAGCTGTTTTGATGAAAAGAGAAAGCTAATCAAATCTCTAATCAAATCTCTAGTCAAATCTCTAGTCAAATCTCTAATCAAATCTCTAATCAAATCTCTAGCCAAATCTTTAGCTCATTAAAACAATTAGTCAAACTTTAAACAATCTACAATTCTTTCAAAAGCTTGATACTTCTTTTGAGCTAAAAAAGTTCACTTTTCTTTACTTAGCTTTCTTATTATCAACTAGAAGATTTCTCCAATTATGACATCAAACTCGTTTCCAATTATGGGAGATAGATGTACATAAGGGGCCCAGAAAGGGAAGGGTCTGTGGTCGACCCCGTCCGATCTGCCAAGTTGAGCAACGTCGGCGCGGGTTAGTCGTGGGTTCGACTCCCATGGGTTCCCCTCCGAGCGCCCCAGCCCGGCCATCGGAGTATCATCGGCTACGACAACTACACTTCTGCCTCAGTAAATGTGGAAGCGGGTTGTGATCTGCGCTAAGTGCGAAGACAGATCAAATCATTATTATTTTATTTTAGATGTACATAAGTACAGTGCAGTCAAGAATAGTGCCTCAAAAGAGATCAAATTGATTTTGAGCTCAAATTCAGAAGGTTTAGAAGTGAAAGGTTTCCTTGAAAGGAAAAAGGTTATCTTGAAAGGAAAAAGGTTTTCTTGAAAGGAAAAAGGTTTTCTTTTCATCAATAAACAAACCCGCAAATTCCTGGATCGTCTCGACAAAATTCTCGCCTCGTTGACGAAAAATAACGAATTGACGACGAAAAGCAAAGTGAATACTATCTGCATAGCGTGCATTTCGGCATGAAAACAAAGCTGAAACGAGATTTTATATGAATATTATAAAAGGGAAATAGTTCATGATCAATTTCTCCATCAAATGAATTCTCGGTAGAGGTGATTAACTTTTTCCCTCCAGAGGATTAGAGACGGTTTAAAAATGGGGGCGGATTGAAGAAAAAAAATTCAAAGCGAATTCAACATTTGAATCTATTGAATTCAAATAAAATAAAATCGATTTGATAAAGTTTTTCAAAAAAAAAAGAATTTTGAGAACAAAATAAGAAAGAAAATGAGAAAATGAGAAGAAAAAAGTTTTAAAATTTTAAAAATTCAAAGGTAAAAACAGCAAAAACCTAATAGAAAAGGTAAAAAATAGATAAATCTAAATACTAAATTTGGCAATAGATAAATAGATAAATAACTAGATAAATCTAAGTTTAAGATTTCATTAAGTTTAAGATTTCATTGTAGAAACAGTTTTTTGAAAGTTGATTTGGGTTACAATAGGGAAGAGTAACTTTTAGAAACCTGTAGCTGAGCAGGTTTTGTTTGAGATTACTGTAGGAGCTTTTTAGGGACTAAAACCGACAGGGTTACTGTCATTTGCAGTTACTGAAGTGAAAGGGAACTTTTAGAAAGCTGTAGGATTCAATGGATTTCAAATCTGTAGAATTAGAAATTCAATGGATTCAATGGATTCAATGGCTTTCAAAAATCAGACTCCAATTTCAAAAGATTAATTCCTATTTTAGGAAACGGGTTTCCATTTTTTGTTGTTGACGTCATCCGTTCAACAAAAAACAACGTTTAGAAACCTGTAGCTGGGCAGGTTTTGTTTGAGATTACTGTAGGAACCTTTTAGGGACTATAACTGACAGGGTTACTGTCAGTTATGTCAGATTAATTCCTATTTTAGGAAACGGGTTTCCATTTTTTGTCATCCGTTCGACGTCATCCGTTCAACAACCACGAGAAATCGATGACATCAGAAAAAACACGGAGACAAAGCGATGAGACAAAAAGAGAATACGCTAGGCGGCTATGAGAAATGAGTAATGAGATACAATCAGTCAACGAAAAGGATTTGATAGCTTAGCAAGCTTTTTGAGTTGTCAATGAGTTGTCAATGAGTTGTTAAAGTTGTCTATTGTCTGTTAAACATGAAGGACATTCAGTTAATAGAGGAAAATGCTCGATCAAACTCAAATCAAAAGCAACATTTTCAATTTTAGACATTTTAACAGCAAAGAACATTTCAATTGCATAGGACAGAAAGGGAAAAAGAGTCAAAAATTTTAAAATTAAAAAAATCAACTACAAATCGATTTAACTTTCATTTTTTATAATATAATTGCAAAAAGATAAAGATATAAGATTATTTATCAGAACAAAAAGATATAAGATTGGTTAGAAGAATCAAAATAAAAGGCTTACATTTTCAAAAATCAGCTACACTAACCCTTAACTTGAAAACGCTTCAAAATGAGTTACCGTAATTTCAGTGAATGGCAAAGTTACGTGAATAATTCTAACAGAAAATTTAAAAGAAAAAATGAGAAAAGGAAACGATTAGAGTAACCAAGATCGAAAAAAGAAGAAATCTATCGTTCTTGTAAGTTCTTGATTGTGTTAATGTACTTAAAAAGAACGATAAATTTTTGACTTCCAAAGATCTGGGTTAAGGTAGGAAGACTTCCAAAGATCTGGGTTAAGGAAGGAAGACTTCTAAAGATCTGGGTTAAGGAAGGAAAACTTCTAAAGATCTGGGTTAATGAAGGAAGACTTCTAAAGATCTGGATTACTGTAAGGAAATGCAAAATTCTAATCTAACTTTAAAAACTAATTTGTAAAGTTAAAAAGTGAAAGAAAAAGAAAACGATTACAGTAAGAAAAGCGCAAAACTGGGCAAGTAAACACCAGAAATCATTGTGATCACCCGATTCCGATCACACGCAGAACGATCTCCTTTCATTTCCTTTCCTTTCATTCCCTTTCCTTTCCTTTCCTTTCCTTTCCTTTCCTTCTCCAGGATCTTCTTCAAATTGCTGTTATCTGAAGCGTCAATCGGGTTGTAAATCTGCTGTAAATTCTGTGATCGTTTCCATTTCATTAAACATTTTTTACGACCATCAATGAAAGCATGCCTTTCTCCATCCCGGAATCGCTTCTGCTCGGTGAGAAAAATGGTGATTTTGTTGGGGTTTATATAGGGAAAATCTGACGAAAATTTTGTCGGAGTGACGTAGAGAAATGAACTTGTGAACTTGATTAGGCTTTTTTTAAACGTTAGCTTAATCAAACTTTTACAAAGATTTGGGCTTAAAAAAGAAAAAGATTCCGCGTGGAAACGAACCCGAGCCGAAGCCGGTAGCCTCCGCCCGGTAAACGACAGGCTAACCGACTGTGCTATACAAGCAATTAATCACGACCCAGATTTTTCTCTTAGACAGTCTATTTCTCAATTCACTTCCTTAGTTAGAAAAAAAATTGAGGCCGTCACGCCGCTGGTATGGCACAATCGGTTAGCTGGTCGTTTACGAGGCGGTGGGCTACCTGGTTCGGCTCGGGTTCGATCTCATGTTGTGTCTGTTTTTGGTTCTTAGCTCAAATCTTTTGTTTGAGTGTTTTCCCAAAAAGTTTAGTTCGAGATTTGAGTGTTTTCCCGGAAATTTCCATTGAATCCAATCCGTTTTCCCCGTGAAAAAAGTCACATTGAAGTGTTTATCTTGGCAATTTTTCAAAATCGGGAAATCGGTAGGGAAAAAAAGGGTTGCTGATCCAAAAATAGAGAAATTTTCTTCTCCGTTTCAAAAAGATTTGAGAAAAAAAAGGATTCAATTCTTACAAATTCTTTGTAATTCAGGAATTTAGCTCAATGTTTCCGGTTTAGAGAGAAAAGATTTATGAGCGATGAGCTACGTGAGAGCTCTTGATCAAAAAGAAAAAGAAAAAAGTTTAATTGAAAATTTCTGAAAAACTCTGAAAAACTCTGAAATGCAAACACAAAATAAGGGTTAAAATTGGAATTTAATTGAGGAAGAGTAAACAAAAAATTGAAAAAGATTATTGGATAATAGTTTTTTTGGGCAAAACTGATGGATGATTGTTGACCAAAGGCGATCAAAATAGAAAAGAAAATCATCAGACATACAGTACTGGACAATGAAATATCATATTTGAAAAACGATCGTCACTTTCGCGCGTCTGTAGCCCTTGTCTTTGAGTTTAAACTATTAGTGTTATACATTTTCTGAAAGCTCTTTTCAAGGGCTACACAATGGTAATATTAATGTTTAGAAATACTGTAAAGACAAGGGAGTTACAGACGCGCGAAAGCTATGATCTTTTTTCAAATATGATATTACATTGTCCAGTAGTGTAGGTATCCTAGATTTTAACACTTCTGACTTATACAGTATGTAGTACCAGATTACGGGATACTATTCAGTTAAACGACTCATTTCAGGACACCAATGATTTCGTGTTGATCCGATCGAAGAACCAACTAGCCGCTTTCAATGCGGCAAGGAAAAATGATTTGGAGGGAAAAGGGACAATCGCTTGTCGGACAACGACCAATGTTTTCTTGTATCTTCAAGCACTCGGTAATGATATTTGTGTATTGTAATGATAACTTAAAACAATTGAAATCAATTGTAAACAAACAAAGAGTTGAGTAGACAATACAAACTTTTTAGCATCAATCGACTTACAAAAATCGTCTGACATAGTTGATAATCGAATAAAATTGTATTCCAATTACTAAAATCCTCGAAAGTTTCCTATTTTGGTGAATATTTTCAATGAGTAGACAACTAAAAGAAAAATGGATTTCCGGTCATTCCTATAAAAGCTTTTTTGATTTGGAAAAGAAAAAGAAAAAGAAAAAACCTAAAAAAGATTGGGGAAAGACAATTGGTTTTGGTGGGGGGAAATGTTTGAAATGAAAATGAATTGGAGAAGGGGATGAGTGAGAGAAAAGGGTTGAGGAGAAGAGACACAAAATATGGGGAGGAGAGATCTAAATGGCAAGTATTATCGTTGGCTTATAGTCCTGTCTTGGTTAATGCGTTTTCTAAAAGATCGTTTTCCCGTCATCGTTTTCCCGTCATCGTTTTCCCGTCATCGTTTTCCCGATTCACATAATCTTGTCTCTAGTTTTATCAACATTTTATATCTTTCGATATCCTTTGTGAATCAGAGAATCAGAGAATCAAACGAAAATTTTCCGATTTTGTCCGATTTTGTCCGATGTTCTGTCCGACTTTGAAATTGTTTTAATAGAAAAGAAAGAAATGTAATTAAACTAGAGACAAGATTATGTGAATCGGGAAAACGATGACATCTTTTAGAAAACGCATTAACCAAGGCAGGACTATAAGCCAACGATAATACTTGCCATTTAGATGTCTCCTGACCGTCCCCAACCGACACAAATTCATTCACCTTTCACTCATTTATTTTTCGTTGAAAAGTGTTTGGATTTCCATGGCAAAAGAGACGAGATCGTGATTCCGTCTTATCGACCGGATTTGGTTAATTATATTGTATTGTAACAATTGTAAGTTTATCTGAAAAGCAGGCTTGCAGAGGGGAAATTGAAGGCTTGCAGAGGGAAGAGTTTTCCATTAGAATCACTTAATTACTAAACAAATTATAGTTTTTTTTGCATAAGTTTCTTTAAAAATGAAAAAAATAAGGCTTTTCTTTTGTCATGTTTTTGATAAAATCTTGTTTGAAATTTGATTAATTAAAAGCGTAATTTTGATAGTTTTAAGTTAAAAGAAGGTTTTTTAGTTTTAAGTTTCGATAGCTTTTACGGAAGTTCTTCGTCTTCTTAAATCCTTCTGTTTATCTCGTAATTGAGCGATGATTCTACATCTTTTCTCTAAACTGAATTCTTTGGATTGATAGAGTTCAGCAGAATCAGTTTATCATTGTTAGCTTAGAGTGATGTGTCTTGGCAAATGATGTCAACGAGACATCATCAACGAGACATCGTCAAGGAGACATCGTCAACGAGACATCATCAACGAGTCATTTCCTACATTTTACCAAGCAATTGTTTTACTTTCAGATTCAGGAATTAGTTTAGATTTAGGAAACAAAATTTGTTTGCTAGAATACAGACTCTCAGAGGGAAGGGACAGAGAGTGACCATGTCCACGGATCAACTTTCATCGCTAGCTTGAATCTTGGACTTGGTCACCTCATTATTTTCACCTCAAGAAAGAGTGTGATTGAGATATTTCGGTATTAAGCACTATGACATGTGACAAGCCGACTGATTCACGCAATGCACCTCTATTCATAGGCTTTCATAAGTATATGGGCTTCAATTGCCCATCCGCATTCCTAAACCCGTCTCGAGCCTTTCTTCACTATTCCATTTTCAAACCCATTCTTTCCCCTATATGCCTTCTATTTCCACATTCACCCATATTTTCTCTCGTTTCTTTTCCTTTTCTAATCACTTCCGGCCACCCCTTTTTTCCCCCAAAAACGATGGATGATCTTGATAAATCGAGGCGACGAAAATAGAAAATTCCTTTATTTTTCATCTTTTCCCCATTTCTTTCAAAGCTTTTCCCCTTTATGGTCTTTTTTTGATGGAAAATATTGAGAGAGAGAGAAAAGAAATGGATTCATTTGAGAACAGCGACTTGTCACCATTCTCCACTCAATCATTGAACACGTCAAAAACCGATTGTGACCGAAACCAAATCAGCATTTGATAAACTGATAACTGAAGTTTAAAACAAAAATCTAGTTTATTTGATTGGAAAATGGTTGGGACTTGGAATTGACTTGGAATTGATTTGGAATTGACAAAGTAGACAAGAATTGACTTGGAATTGACAAAGTAGACAAGAATTGACTTGGAATTGACAAAGTAGACAAGAATTGACTTGGAATTGACAAAGTAGACAAGAAGTGACTTGGAATTGAAAAAGTAGACAAGAATTGACTTGGAATTAACAAAGTAGACAAGAAAAGTTCAAAGTTTTGAGAGGAATTTGACGAAGGAAATCAAATTTGAAGAATTGTTTTGTGAAATTTGAACAAAAACTGATAAAAGACTCGAACTCGAACAAAAAAAATTGATACAAATTTTAGGTGATGAGTCAAGTGAAAGGCTTTGATACCGGGTTTAAAATACTCTCGATCATTTGGCGATACATTACTCATTGATTGGGACTCATTGATTAGGACTCATTGATTGGAACTCATTGATTGGGACTCATTGATTGAGACTCATTGATTGGGACTCATTGATTGAGACTCATTGATTAGGACTCATTGATTGGGACTCATTGATTGGGACTCATTGATTGGGACTCATTAATTGGGACTCATTGATTGAGACTCATTGATTAGGACTCATTGATTGGAACTCATTGATTGAGAAGTTTGTTATGGATAGATCATGGTAAACAATGAGAGAATCTTTTCAGGCTAAATGATTGAAAAATGATAAAATGATAGGAGTAGACGAAGCAAAATGAATCAGAAAAATGGTTGAAAAGCAAAGTAAAATGAGAAAATAAACTGACAGGAGTCAATCCGTTGACTTGAGCTCAAATTTCTTGGTGTTGAGCTGTCCAATTTAAATAGTTTTTTATACCAATCGATAGAGAAAGTCTTTGCGCATCTAATGATATCAAGAACATTTAAATTGAACGGCTAAACACCAAGAAATTTGAGTTCAAAGTTAGATTACCAATCGTAAAAGGGCCGGACGTGGATCAAATGTCCGATAGTCTGACTGCTGGCGGGCACAGAGCCTCCCCTGAACTAGTAAAGCCAGGTCAGACAAGCCCAAAATCAAGCCAGACAAGTCCAAAATCAAGCCATACAAGCCCAAAATCAGGTCAGACTTCTAGTCCAAGCTCTGAGAAGTCTGGCTTGAAAAATTGCAAAATAAAGAAAAACCTAGCACCAGACAAAGTCAGCTAACTGAATATTTCCCAGCTAGAAAGTTTCTAAAGCGCTCAAGGCAGTGTTGAAAACGAAAACAAATCACAGCCAAGTCCAAAGTCTTCAGCGATAACTTGACGCTTTGAAGGCAATAAAATCGAAAATGCTTTCAACTCAAGAGTAAACACAAAAATTGATGACCTATTAAAAAAGCGATTTCATTGGATGCAAAGGGTGGAAGCAAAAAAAGATGAAAGCTTATGACCCGAAATGGAATGCATTACCGTAGCACATAAGCTCCTTAATTGAATATCTTTTCAGTCAAAAGGGGTGGTCATTTTTCATTT
This sequence comes from Mesorhabditis belari, assembly GCA_958450365.1. Taxonomy (NCBI): domain Eukaryota; kingdom Metazoa; phylum Nematoda; class Chromadorea; order Rhabditida; family Rhabditidae; genus Mesorhabditis; species Mesorhabditis belari. The sequence continues at coordinate 1,740,946 of CAUEEP010000923.1, forward strand.
TTCACCGCTTTGGCTTAAGAAGGGTTCCGAAATTCTTCTCCAGATTTCGCAAAAAAAAGTATATTTACGTGCCGAGACGCATAGAAGCCAAAGAATTATCACTTTTTTTCAAGAATTCGCAGAGATTTCTGGGGTCAAATTCCTTTTGTCTTTTGCTCTTTGTCCCTGGGCGGTTTGAATTGAGAAATTTGTGAAATCACAGGCAAAAAAATAAAATTAACATTTAAACAAACGGCTCGATCTAAACAAACGGTGAAAACAAACGGACTAGGTTTGAGCAACCGGTGATGTTCCAGCTGGATCTTAACTTTATTCTTTCCTTATTTCTTTATTACTAATACGTGTATGAATGTATTTATTACTAATAAATGTGGTTCTGATTTTCATGTAGAGGGGAAGCCCACGGTTCTTGGTTAAGGGTTTGATCTTGGTTTCACCTGGAAGTTCAGATGAACCAAGGAAAAGTCGCATCAATTCTGATTTTACAATTGTTATGTTAAAGTCAAAAAGTTTACCCAAAGCTGAGCAATAAATCGAGCAGAACTTGATTGAAGAATTGAAGAATTGAAGGATTGAAGGATTGAACAATTGAAGGATTTAACGATTTAACGGTTGAACGATTGAACGATTGAACGATTCAACGATTGAACGATTGAACGATTGAGCAATTGAAGGATTGAACGATTGAACGATTGAAGGATTGAAGGATTGAAGGATTGAACGATTGAAAGATTGAAGGATTAAACGATTGAGCAATTGAACGATTGAGCAATTGAAGGATTGAAGGATTGAAGGATTGAACGATTGAAGGATTGAACGATTGGAGGATTGAAGGATTGAAGGATTGAACGATTGAAGGATTGAACGATTGAAGGATTGAACGATTGAGCAATTGAAGGATTGAAAACGATTGAAAAGTTTAGCAAACAAAAACACTTGAATGTGACAAACAACCGCCAAAAAGTTGATTTGAGAGTGGTTGAAGTCGAAAAAATGGAAAATAAGAATGTTGACGATTGAAATGAAAGCCGCTAATCACACATGGAAAAGACAATGTTTTGTGGGTGATAAGAGAGGAAAATTGAGGGAAAATTGGGGAAAAGACATGTGAGAAAGCCAAAAGACATATATAAGAATGACTGGTGTCACTGATTTACTCATTTCCGTTGTATGACGTCATTTCGAAATGGATAAGTCTAAAGATTGGTCTTAAATGGAGGAAAAGACTAAGAAGCGCCGCGTTGATGGGGTTTTCGATCTTTAAATGACATGGATAAAGTTCTCGTTTGAAGTAGACTGTTTTCTCGAGTGAAATATGTTTTCTAAAAAGTTCATTTGCTACCATACTTCAGCTGTTTCTTAATAAATAGGCTATGTTTTGAAACTGCTTAAAAAAGATTAAATTTCATTTCATAGATTAGATATTCTTCTTGAATTAGATGTAAAATCCATCAAGCTACCGTACTTCAATCGTTTCTAATAACTAAAAAGGAAAACCCTATTTAGAATCGACGTGATCACTTGTAATTGTACAACTGTTTGTACATGACGATGCCTATTTGCGCGTTTGCAATTATGAGCATAAAGTACCCACTGCTTGTTGATCGAGTTTTAGAAAGCGCAGAAAAAAAGCACAAGCAGAAAGCAGGGCATAATATTCTAAAGTCAAAACAAATTAATTTCACATCAAAGCATGGGATACCCTCGATGATGCCTATTTGCTCGCCACGGTCAACGCGTTTCCCAAACGTTTGCAGGCCTGTCTGAATGCCGATGGAGGTAAATTTGAATTTCATTGTTAATTTGCTACTGTTATATGTTGAATAAAGATTTTAAAGTTAACTTTTCGAGATGGGTTGCATTTTGAGATGGGATTTGGTTAAAAGCCAAGCCTTTTGTGTGTTGCGGTAATTCTTGGTCATCCTGTACTTTTGTAATTGTACAACTGATGTTTATTTAGTAACTTACTATTATGTTATCAATGTTTAAAGGTACTTTTTATAGTTTCCACTAGAAATCCAGTGGATTTTGCCATGCAATTTCTAAACCACTTCAGCTTTTTTTTTGCAATTAGTCTCCCTTTCATTCCGAAATTTATCGAAGGCGCCAAAAAAAAAAGTGAAATAAAGAAAAGAAACGATCGTAAAAAGGTGTCACTGATTTGAGAAGAGACTCATAAATTCCTCAAATTCCATAGCAAAAACGAATTAAAGATTATGGATGGGTTTGAAGGGAAAAGAAAAGAAAAGATTGATAAGCATTGAAAAATTGGGAAGGGATTTGAGCATTACGTTTTTTTAAAAGTCTTTCTACATTTTATGAGAGAAATCAAAAGTGTTATGAGTTTGAAAAGAGTTAAGTTCACATTTTAAAATTTAATTTTGTACTTATCTTTCCTAAAAAGATGCGCTCTACCTACCGTAATTAGGCTCGATTTCTTAAAGTGAAAGCCAGTGTTGAGCTTTTGATAACCTTATTAGATTAACTGTAAATAAACAGCTGTCAACAGGACGCAAAGATTGCTGATTTTGATTCTGTTTGTTTGTTGACAGAAAACAAAGATTTTATAAGCCAATTTAGGTACAGGTTAGACTTGTGTTTCGGTTGAACCGGAAACGTTCTTTTTCGGTTCGGTTTCGGTTTCGGTTTCGGTTAACCGAACCGAACCGAAAAACTCATCTTTTCGGTTGAACCGAACCGAACCGAAAGATTTCGGTTGACTTCGGTTGAACCGAAACCGAAACCGAACCGAAAAGAGCCAACCGAAACACAAGTCGAGTACAGGTCTGGTTCTTGGCTGATTTAGCGCTTAGAGTCAGATCAGAACAGGTCAAAGACCTAGCTCTTGGCTGACTCAGGTACTTTTATGGGTCAGACAAGAAAGGACTTAGGATCAAACTCAATACTGTTTCCCGGCTGACCAAGTCACTTTTTGTGGGGCACACCAAGTTTATAGCTAGCTGAGGAGGCAAGTCCAACCAACTCAGGAGGCAAGTCCAACCAACTCAGGAGACAAGCAAGACCAGGGTCGAGGCTTGTTTTTAACTTAATTAACAAACACAGTGCTAAACAAAAACTGCTTTGAAGTGGGCAACCATTGTTGGCTGGTAATTGTGAATAATTGTTGTTGGCTAGCAATAATCTCATTTCAACTTGAGCGCTTTAAAAGTCATTAGAATGGAAAATTAATTGAAAAAAAGGTGGGTGACAAAATGAAATAGAAACCTTGTGCTTTTATGTGGATAAATGATGTGGAGGGGTCAATTTTGATGAAGTGATGAAAATGGGAATGGAATGGAATAGAATTGGAATGGAATGGCATGGAATGGGAAATGAGAAGAAGCCTCTGCATCAAATTTTCCTCTCCAAAACCACCATTGGTCAAAAAACGAAAGAAAACTGAGAAGTTCAGTGTTTTTTTTTTTGTGGTTGAAGGGGTGATTCTTTTCACTTTCCCTCACTTCACTGACACTTTTTGAATGTGAGAAAGAAGACGTCAGAATTTCTCTCTTTTTTTTCCAAAAACTTCAACGAATGGACTCGTGTTTAGAGAACAAAACGAACAAGAACAACGAATTGTTGACCAATTTTTAACATAAACATTTTTAAACTTTAAAAAAAACTATTTAAAATAGTAAAATTTGAGTTTCGAGCTTAAAGAATTTTTGAAGGGTTCACAAATATTTGAATTTTTTTTTAATGAATTCAGAAATTCACAAATCGGATTTGATTGGAATTAGATTACATTTTGTAATCTGGAAAAAATTGAAATGTTACACCAACGCCGCCTTATCATCGATTTAGTGGAATTCTTTAAAATTGTTAAAGGCATTCATTCATGTTAAAGCCATTCATTCATGTTAAACGCATTCATTCATGTTAAAGCCATTCATTCAAGTTAAAGGCATTCATTCATGTTAAAGGCATTCACCCCCTTTTTTCTGGTCTATTTCTGGTCTATTTCTGGTCTCTTTGAATTCGGCTCTCTACGGAGCGCCTCCAGAAGGGCGCCTTTTCTTATACGCCAACCCTCCGTTTCCTCTAAAAGTTGGATACGATAGTTTTCTATAATAGGTTTCTTTTAGAAAACGAAGTGGAAGTACTTGAGTGGAAAATGTTCTACCTGTAATTGTCGTTGTTGAAGCACCCGTTATGCATGTACCTAATACATCATGCAGAAAATCCTACAATTGCCAGCTAAATCAAGCCTGCCTACATTATCTACAAAGTATAAAGTCTACAGTAAGTCTACAGTAAGTCTACAGTAAGTCATAATAAATCTACAGTATACATTCAACTAATACATTCAATAGGAAATCGATTGGCTTTTCTAAAACTCACCAAATCTGAGATCACATCGTAGTCGGAGATGGCGAAAAGTTGCGAGGCGGTCTGAAAAAAATAGTTTTTTTAAACTTTTAATGCAAACTTCTTGTGTCTTGGCTAATCCATTTTCGAAAAAGAATCTATTTTTGAGAAACTATCGTAATCCAATCGTCACTATCGTCCAATACCGCTTTACATTCAATCAGCCAAATTTCTTATCATAAAACTCATCGAATTAAGTCAAAATCTAAACTACCAGTTGGATACGATAGTTTTCTATAATAGGTTTCTTTTAGAAGGCGAAGTGAAAGTACTTGGGTGGAAGTACTTGAGTGGAAAATGTTCTACCTGTAATTGTCGTTGTTGAAGCACCCGTTCGATGACGGCATGCATTCGGGGGTAAGCAAAAGAATACGGAAAAAAAAGCAGACCCCGAAGAAAATTTGGCCTGGAATTAGTTTTATTTTTAAAATATTATATAAAATAGATATTTTTAAAGAAAATGAAATGAAAAATTAGAGAACTGAGGAGATTTATGCGACATTTTCCATCGGTTCATCGTTTTTTTCTCTCAAATCGACTTCATTATTTGAGTCATAGTATCAAGAAAAAAGAAAAATCATCAAAATAAAAAAGCCTCTCATACGCCAACCTTCCGTTTCCTCTCTAAAAGCCCCCACAGTTTCTTTTTTAACCGAGCTATTAAATTCTGGAACATTTTACCCCCTCATGTTCGTGATATCCCACCTTAGCTAGATTTAAAGCCGCAATTTCGGCAATTGATTTGACTACTCTGTGATTCTTTCTTGAGGTATCTATTTATCTTTTGGGTGTGTTTTGAGTGCTGTCCCGGGTAATTATTGTGATTTTGTTTTGTCGATATTCAGCTGAATAAAGCATATATATAAACCTGTTTTGAGTAATCTGTAATCTGTTTTTGTCAACAATTTTTGAGTAAAAATACACACAAATACAGAAAGAGAAATATGAAGAAAAAAGTTGAGCTGCAAAGTTGAGCTGAAATTTAGACATAGACAAAGATAGACATAGACAAAGCTAGACATAGACAAAGCTAGACAAAGTCAAAGCTAGATATAGACAAAGATAGACATAGACAAAGATAGACATAGACAAAGATAGACATACAGTGCTCCAACTAATTATAGAGCCACTTACATTTTTTAAAACTCAGTAGCGACTTTGAAGAGAAATCAATTAAATTCAACTTTGGTCAGTAGAGAATTTTTGTACTGATCTTTTCTATTCATTTTTATTTAGAAGTTGCTAACCGTCGTGACGCTTTATCTTTAAATTCAAAAAAATGACACTTTTCCGCTCCAACTAATTATAGAGCCACTCTGATTTTTGTTTGTAATTGTTTTTTTTTCATTTCCATTTATTTATAATTCGATTGACTTTACTTTATTAAGTTATTTTTAGTTATGGCAAGGGGGAAAACGCTTTCCGACTTCGAGAAAGGACAGATCGAAGCATATAACCACGCTGGAAGGAGTAATCGAGAAATTGCTCGACTTTTGGGTAGAAGTCATCACCTCGTTGATAGTTACCTTACTGATCCAGCCATATATGGCACTAGAAAATCAACAGGACGAATTCCGCAAGTATCAGACCAAGATAAAAGGCGAATTTGGCGAGCGGCTTACAACAGCACAATTACATGTCGCCAAATCAAACGAGAATTGGGATTGACAATTTCAATCGAATGGATTCGAAGACTTATCCACGCAAATCCATTCATCAGGCGTAGGAAAATGAGGCGTGCTCCAACGATAACCGCTCAAAATAAAGAAAAACGTTTGAAATTTTGTCAAAGAAACATGCGTCAGGATTGGTCTAAGGTTAGCAAAAGCCCCAAGTTGAATTTTTCTTACGTTTCATAGTTTAGGTAATCTGGAGCGATGAAAAAAATTCAATCTTGATGGTTGCGATGGTTCCAAAGCATATTGGCACGATATCCGAAAAGAACCAAAGCTTTTTTCACGACGAAATTTTGGCGGTGGAGGCGTAATGGTCTGGGGGTGCTTCACATCAACTGGAAGGATCAAATTAGCGTTTGTCCCAAAGAAAATCAATTCCGAAAGGTATCAGTGGATACTCCGACGATGTCTGTTGCCATTTTATCGCAAGAATTCCACTCAAAATTTTATTTACATGCAGGATAATGCGCCAATTCACGTTAGTGAAAGTACTCGAGGCTGGTTCCGGAGGCGCCAAATTCAACTTCTTGATTGGCCGCCAAATTCGCCCGATCTAAATCCGATGGAGAACATTTGGGGAATACTAGCACGTCGAATTTACGAAAATAACAGACGATACGCAGGTCTTGAAGAATTGAAAAGGGTGATTATAAATACTTGGCATACGATCGATCAAAAAATCATCGAGAACCTCATTTCAAGCATGCATACTCGAATTTTCCGGATTATAAAACTTAATGGTGAGGCTATTGATTATTGATTTGTCATTTAACCTGTTTACTTGTTATCCTTATAAACATTTCTTGATATTTTTGGAGTGGCTCTATAATTAGTTGGAGCGGAAAAGTGTCATTTTTTTGAATTTAAAGATAAAGCGTCACGACGGTTAGCAACTTCTAAATAAAAATGAATAGAAAAGATCAGTACAAAAATTCTCTACTGACCAAAGTTGAATTTAATTGATTTCTCTTCAAAGTCGCTACTGAGTTTTAAAAAATGTAAGTGGCTCTATAATTGGTTGGAGCACTGTAGACAAAGATAGACATAGACAAAGCTAGACATAGACAAAGCTAGACAAAGTCAAAGCTAGACATAGACAAAGCTAGACATAGACAAATTTAGAAACGCCAAATTTCGAACTCAAAGATTACCCGAATCTCCTCTTTGAAAGCTTGAAAAATGCTTTTTTCAAGTTCGCAACGCAAAGATAAAAGCTCTGTCAAAGCTTTCATTTTTCATCGCAAAAAATGATTTCATCACAAAAACTTCGTTATCTTTATTCCTTATTCTCATTTGAAAATGTTTGTTTTGTTTGACGAAAGAAATGACACGTGAGTTTCTTTGTCTTTGACAAAAAAAGAGAAATTTTATGTTAAAAACTATTTAAAATAGTATTGCAAATGTAAAAAAATACTATAAGTTATTAAAAATTAACATAAAAGTTCATAAAAGTTTAAGAAAATAAAAAGCTTCCCACAAAAAAGAGAACTTTGCTCATTTTTTGTTTAAAATTAGCCAAATTTGAGTTCATCTTTTGGCTTCAAAAACCTTTGAAAACAATTTTTTTTAGATAAATCTTAGATTTTGGATAATGAATTATATATGTTGTGTCCGATTTAGATTTCCGTCCGATTTAGATTCAATCTAAATCGGACGTCCGATTTAGATTGAACTTATCGCGGACGTCCGATTTAGATTACAGTCTATATCGGACGTCCTATTTAGATTCAATCTAAATCTTATATAGATTGAACAATAATACGTCTTATATAGATGTGTTTGATAGCTTGTCTAAAAACGTTCACAGACAACCGAGAACACATATTAAGCACGTTTATTATTGTTCGATCTGTATCGGACGTCCGATATAGACTGTAATCAATAAAAGACCTTTGAAAAATGCAGAAAACTACAGAAAACGCTTAAGAACATATACTAAACATGTTTATATTATTGTTCAATCTATATAAGACGTCCGATTTAGATTGAGTCTAAATCGGACGTCCGATATAGACTGTAATCTAAATCGGACGTCCGCGATAAGTTCAATCTAAATCGGAGCCCGCGTTTGTATTGAATCTAAATCGGACGGAAATCTAAATCGGACACAACATATATATATATATATATATATATCGTAGCTGTTTACGAAATTCAGCCGTTAACGAATTATTCGTTAATGGCTAGCCGATTACGAATGAATTTTTTCGCTAACCGTGTACAATTTGTAATCGGCTTCTGCGAACATGGCTCGTTTCAAATGAGTTTTTGATTTTAAACTATTTATGCAAAACGCAAATCAGCAAACTAATCACAAAAAGTGGAATAAAATTTACAACATTTAACATGTATAACATAATAACGTTTATAACAAACAAAATATCAACTAAAATGCATGCGGAACCAATTGAAGATCAATTAAGTCGACTTGGCAGCGTTCATTTTGCTCCTTCGTTATGATCGGCTTCACAACAACTCCTTTTTTTGGCGTCCCCTTCTTTAATTCGGCTAGCCGGCTAAATGGCCAGCGAAAAATCTCATTTTTTCTAGCGTTAACGGCTAGCCGTTAACGAATGATTCGTTAGCGGCTGGATTTCGTAAACAGCTACGACCTATATAATAATTATTATTATCTCTATCTTTATCTAAAAATCTTAGACGGAATTAGCCCTCACCACGGAAACTGTTTGGACAATTGGTCCAAACACGCTGAACGGCTAGCCTAAGCCTTCTCACTAAGTCCAAGCCTGAGCCTAAGCCTGAGCCTGAGCCAGCTAAACTTCGTAAACGGCTACGACATATATATAGATACTTTATTCAGGACCTGAGATAAAGTGCGCTAGATTTAAGATTAAAACACATGAATTCACATAACATGAAAAGGGCCGATAAAAAGCAACATGATATAATCTATGTAATATATGGGTAGCACAGACAAGAATCCGCTAGAGCTTCAAGATCATCTACAGATAATTTAAAGGTTTCAAGACTATTGGACTCTCTCAAAACTCTGGGGAATCGATTCAATAATGAAGAATTTTCTATTTATGTTATTTTAAAAAAAAAAAAAAACTATTAAAATTGATTTTTAGAAAGCTAGGCTTAAAAGCTATTTTTGAATACTAAGTTACTGGAAAAAGTTGTGAAAAACGATGATAAATAAATTTTGTAAAGGTTAGATTCTTTCAAAAAATGATTAAAAATTAAACCTAATATCCAAATCTAATCATCTTTTTTTCTTATCCAATTGGATAATAAATCCCATTCGAGTAATAGTAATTGTTGAGGGGATTGTAGTAACGATTTCGGTATCGATTCGTCCCGTAGTTCGAGTTGTAGAAACGATTTCTGAAAATGAAAAGAAATGATGACTTTTCTGATGAGTATTTGATTTTTTAGCTTTTATTTTAATTGAGAGTATGCCAGATTGCTGTGATTTCTGATTTAACAGACTTTTGAGTTATCCTTTGAGCTAATCTAGGGTGAATGCACATGAAATGTCACTTTACTTTCAAGAAGCGCTTTTTAATTGAATTTAATTGGGAACACAAATAAATGGAAATTTTCAGAATTATTATTCATATCATAGATGATTTTTCAAATGCTATTCAACATAATAGTTATGAGAAAGTCTAAAAACGAAAATCCCTATTGATTGTGCTTGTGTGACTTGCTCGATGTTTGGGAAAAACAAAGCAGACGATTGCCAATTGTGAAAATCCTCGCCTTTAGCACTTGTCGATAGATTTTCGAAGCGAAAATCGTGATCGAACTTGTGAAAATCGAGAGCTGAGAGCGAATCGAATTGGTGAAAAGCGAGCGAAAACCACGTAAATTGTTTTGAAGACTTTACTCAGAAACTCAAAATTAGCAATTCCATAGAACTTCAAATCTCCAAGACTCGAGAGCCTCTGACTGATTTAATAGTAAATCCTAGGGGCTTCAAAGATAAGAAAAGCCTATCTTTTCTCTACAAAACACCTTTTACGCCAAACGGGAAAGCTTTTGTTTTCACACTTTTTTAAAATCATCGAACTTAAGCAGTCGAAAATGGGCTGATGAGGAGTTGATCATTTAAAGATTTCCATCAAACAAACCTACTTTAATGTTCAAATAAAAAACGTAGAGAATGTTTAATTACGTTTGCACTCAAATTTTCAAATCAATCTATCCAGTCTGAATGATGTTTTGTCGATTTTAAACAAAATATTGGTTTTCTCGCGTATGTTCCTTTTTATTATGGTTTCCCGACGAATCTGTAGAAGAAGACGTAAAAGGCTTTTACATAAAACTGCTATAGCACTCCGAGCTCGCAACAAGGATAAGAAAAAGCTAACTATTTAAAAATACCTGCCATAGGATGTGCATTGACTCTATAGCTATCATGCGATCGTCGAGTAAGACTTACCGCCGAGTCCCATAGTAGTTCCCATAATTATATCGTCGCGCATTTCGCCTCACTCGATTCTCACTAAATTGAAAGCTTTACTTAATGATTTTGCACAGAATACACGCATTGTCAATAGTACTCGTAATGAATAATACTCGTAATCAATAGACTCGTAGTCAATAGTACTCGTAGTCAATAGTACTCGTAATCAATAGACTCGTAGTCAATAGTACTCGTAATCAATAGTACTCGTAGTCAATAGTACTCGTAATCAATAGACTCGTAGTCAATAGTATCTCATTGTAGCCGTACTGAAAATCGTTTCCTAACTTGTCAACTTCCCTAAACTACTGTTGTCTTGTTTTTAGCTTTCATTAAACATTTTCAAGATCTTAAATCTTTTCGCCTAAATACTTTTTCTTCTTCTCTACTATATTTACGTATTTTAAATGCAATTAATTAAGATTTACAATTTCTTTACGTCACTGAATGACAAGTGACAATCACTTTAATGAATGACAAGTGACAATCACTTTAATGAATGACAAGTGACAATCACTTTAATGAATGACAATCAATGACAAGTAATATCACTTTAAATCATGTTCCATTTTGAAAAAAACATTTTTATAACTGAAAAATTCATAGAAAAAAAAACCCCACAATGCTTCATCATCACTCCACTCATTTGCCTCAAAGGAATCCATTTCATCAACCTCATCAACTTGTCCAAAAGTCGTTAACACTTGTAAACATATCAGAAATATCAACACAAGTATACTGTAGATGTTCATTTTTTTTCGATTTCCAAGAAATTTGAGGCTTTTGTAGTGATACTCGGCACTCAAAGGAGTCAAAAAATGACATCAAATGAACTCAGAAAAGTCCATTTTTGTTTACCTTGTGTTGAAAAAAAGCTTTCAACACCCTGGAAAGCTCTTTTTCTATTTGTTGACCCAGTTTTACGTAAAAAAAAAACTAAAAAACTACTGTTTGGTCTTGTGAAATGCGATTTTATTGCCGATTTTCTTTTCTTCACGTTTACAAAAAAAAAATTGTTTCCGTGATTTCTCACTGATTTCAAAACTTTTCATGAACCCCGGATTCTGATGAGAAATTTTTTGAGGAATTTCTTTACGAACACACCGATTTCAATAGCATTCTGATCTGCTCACAATGCGTGTATTCTGTGCAAAATCGTTATGTAAAGCTTTCAATTTAGTGAGAATCGAGTGAGGCGAAATGGCGCGACGATATAATTATGGGAACTACTATGGGACTCGGCGGTAAGTCTTACTCGACGATCGCATGATAGCTATAGAGTCAATGCACATCCTATGGCAGGTATTTTTAAATAGTTAGCTTTTTCTTATCCTTGTTGCGAGCTCGGAGTGCTATAGCAGTTTTATGTAAAAGCCTTTTACATTTGATCAGCTTCTAATTAGACACCTTAAGGCTCTGGGTCAGGCTAATGATAACCATAAATCGAGCTTCATTATTGAGGGTATCGCCACCTTTCTGGTGGGAAACTCTCCGCAAGATGAGAGTACTAATCCAAACACGACAAACACGATAGTAAAAGAAAAAGGGATAAAACAGCAATAAGCTAAAGCAGATCAGATCAGACCAGAACTTGGCCCTGGCCTACCATAGGGAAGCCAGATGTGACCACGCAAACTCCTGCTCTAATGTTTGATCTTGACAGACCAGAAGTCTGGCAAGATCTGGCATATTCCAAAGCATATTCCAAAGCATATTCCAAATGAAAGCAACATTAAAACATTTTCATTTGGAATATGCTTTGGAATATGCCAGATCTTGCCAGACTTTTTGACCAAAGTTTTCAGCTTTGGAACAAACTCATGAAAATCCTCGCCTTTAGCACTTGTCGATAGATTTTCGAAGCAATTTTCGATTTTCGAAATCGTGATCGAACTTGTGAAGCAAGATTTTCAGATTTTCATGAGCGCTTTTGAATAAAAAGCTATTCAAAGCTATTCATTCAAAAAATCTCAGACTTTATCGCTTCAAATCAATCTCTTTATTTTTTGGGAACACAAATAAATGGAAATTTTCAGAATTATTATTCATATCATAGATGATTTTTCAAATGCTATTCAACATATGAGAAAAACGATGGTTGGGAAAAACAAAGCAGACGATTGCCAATTGTGAAAATCCTCGCCTTTAGCACTTGTCGATAGATTTTCGAAGCGAAAATCGTGATCGAACTTGTGAAAATCGAGAGCTGAGAGCGAATCGAATTGATGAAAAGTGAGCGAAAACCACGTAAATTGTTTTGAAGACTTTACTCAGAAACTCAAAATTAGCAATTCCATAGAACTTCAAATCTCCAAAACTCGAGAGCCTCTGACTGATTTAATAGTAAATCCTAGGGGCTTCAAAGATAAGAAAAGCCTATCTTTTCTCTACAAAACACCTTTTACGCCAAACGGGAAAGCTTTTGTTTTCACACTTTTTTAAAATCATCGAACTTAAGCAGTCGAAAATGGGCTGATGAGGAGTTGATCATTTAAAGATTAAAGAAAAAACCACGTAAATTGTTTTGAAGACTTTACTCAGAAACTCAAAATTAGCAATTCCATAGAATTTCAAATCTCCAAAACTCGAGAGCCTCTGACTTTTCACCTCTTCAACTAATCAACCCAATTTGCGGGTGTTTGTTCGGCCATAATCGGTCATTAGCCACCTATCAAAATCAAATAAAAAGCTTCTCATCGTTTTGTAATCAAAAAAAATTCTTTGCTTTCATTTAACTTTTCAAATGCTCGCCATTCGATCGATTCAAAATTCTCTTTTTTGGAAGAAATATCGGGATCTCATTTTGGTGCTCTTTATCACTTTCGGTCTCATTGGTGGGATTATTTTTGGAATAGAACTTCAAAACTAATGCTAACCTCAACATTTCAAAGGCTATCTTGGGTTTTACATCCAACTTTGGATGTAAATATTACCGTGACTCACTGGATAATACTTTAATGTGCTTGGAGTAGGCAATCGTAGCATAGAATTTTTAATCTAATGGTGAACTTTAGATGTTAGAGGCTTTAATTATTAATCACTATTCAAACATGCATTCCATCACAGTTCTTCGGTTTTGATTCGAGTTTTGTTTAAGCTATATACTTAATATTAGCGAAGAATTGAGTTCCTTTGAAAGTATTCAAATAAAAAATGTTAGATTCTTTTAAAAGCCGATTCACAAGTCGATTCAATTTTCATACCTTATAGATAGAGTTATAGACCATCTAAGTTGATCAACTTTTCCAGGTAGGTAGTTCAACTTTGACACAAATTTTCTTTATGTTCTTACACTTGAGTATACAAAATAAATTGTACTTTTCTATAACCAAATTTAATGAAGATTCTATTAAAACCAATCATTAGTTGATTCAACTTCTATATCTTGAGTTATAGACCATCTAATTTGATCAACTTTTCCAGGTAGGTAGTTTAACTTTGTCTCAAATTTTCTCTGTTTTTATTGGTAAGTCTACAAAGCAAATTTTACTTTTCTATAGTCAAATTTAATGAAGATTCTATTAAAACCAATCATTAGTTGATTCAACTTCTATATCTTGAGCTATAGACCATCTAAGTTGATCAACTTTTCCAGGTTGATCCAGTTTAACTTTGACACCAATTTTCTTTATGTTCTTACATTTGAGTATACAAAATAAATTGTACTTTTCTATAACCAAATTTAATGAGGATCATTTTAAAACCAACCTTAAGTCGATCTGATAATTGGAAGTCGAATTATAGAGTAAAATAGAAAAGTGCGCTAAAGTGCCATTTTGACTATAGAAAAGCGGCACTTAGAAAAACGTCACTTCAAGACGATTTTTCAAGACTTCAAGACTTCAAGACGGATTGTTAAAATTTCAAAATCTAACCAAATTCCCTCAATTTAGCCTTCTACGTTCTCTTACAATTTCTGAATGATCAAGAATGGACGATAATTGAATATGATGATGATTCACAAGCTGCTGACCCATCAAATTCTATCAATTTAACATTAACCGATCCATCGACAGACTTTATCTACAACCTAAATGCCACAGCTTCCATTGATTCCAATTTCAATGATACATTCAATCAGCCAATCAATGATAGCTATTACGATGGATATTATGGAGATTATTATGATTATATGAGTTCCGACAATTTCACAATGTCTAAAAGCAATGTCACGAACAGCTACGATCATCTTCCGGATGACATCTCGAACGTTATCCAAGCTATGACTGTTGTGGTTTGTTTTGTTTTCAATGATCACAAGGGAAGGTCAACTGGCTGAGTCGGTCAAATGCTATGCGGGGAGGTTACTGGTCAAATGCTATGCTGGTCCCATGTGGGAACTGACGACAACGATTGATCAACATTATCTTATGGCTTTATATATGAAAAGCAATTTGCCAGATGGAACGCACACAAAGAACACTAGTCAGCAATTCTTGAAAAAGCAAAAGGAAAACCCAAAGTCGCGATCGAACTTGTGAGGGTTCGCTTTGAAAACGAACGCATAAAATTCTGCGTCGAATGGGATAGATCGATAGTATTTGATCGGCTCAGTCAGTCCCTTCCCTTGTTAATTAGGAAAGATCAAGCTAATTTAGTCCGCACCTGCTCAAACCAATAAAATTTGTTTGAATTTGATTATAATTACTGAAACTAAGAATTTCTGGGGAACTAGCTACAATAGCGGAATGCTGAAAAGCCGATCTCTATTGGTCGTATCGGTTTGAACAATTTGAAATGTAAATAAAGCATCCGAAAGGAATCGCTAAACTTTGAATAGCAATTGATCAAAATTTGCTGAAAATTAATGAAAACACTGACGAAAACGAACGCATAAAATTCTGCGTCGAATGGGATAGATCGATAGTCTTGATCGGCTCAGTCAGTCCCTTCCCTTGTTAATTAGGAAAGATCAATCGAATGTGTTGCTGAATCAGTGCTAGATTTGAGGACAGCCTCACTTTTATCGGTCCAGTTCGGTGCGAATTTAGTCAGCACCTGCTCAAATCAATAAAATTACATTGAATTTGATTATAATTACTGGGACTAACAATTTCTGGGGAACTAGCTACAATAGCGGAATGCTGAAAAGCCGCTCTCTATTAATCATATCGGTTTGAACAATTTGAAATGTAAATAAAGCATCCGAAAGGAATCGCTAAACTTTGAATAGCAATTGATCAAAATTTGCTGAAATTATGGATCACGATCGGGTCAATACGGTTCAGTCTACGTCGTTTTCAACTCCCCATTCGCAATCGGAGCCTATTTAGGAGCATGTAAAAGCTTTTTAAGATCAACTTCACTTTCATTGGAATGAACCAAAAATTATAACTGTGAAAATTCAACTCTTATTTAAAGAATATCCAAAATTTCTTTGTACCTCTATTAAAATTTTCTTTTAAGTAGCATTAAGAGATTTTTTTAGGTGATGATTTTAAGTCTCTTTACCACTCCATTGGCCGCTTATTTTTCGGCAAAAAATGATCGACTGTCGTGGCCTATTCGGTAGAAATGAGCTCAAAAAAAACCTAAACCAATGCTTTCAAGATTGTTGGCATGTGCCGAAAATGTGAACAAATTCATCCAAGCGTCTTGCTATATTCTAGCCGAACTATGTATTCTTCGTCTTCAATACGAGTGGATACCTGTGAGGTCGGTGAAATGTGACCAAGTTCTATATGATTCGAGTAAATCTTTTGGCTCCCGGCTCTCCTTTTTGACGGAAAACCGGCTGGCACATTGCTATGCATCGTTATCATTTATTATAAATAATATCTAGATGTACAAGAAGAGTGACCTTTTCTTTCAACGATATTCGTTGGTACATTGAACAGTACGGGCTATCGGATATCGCTTTGTATTGTCAATGTTTGGTTTCATTGAGGTATGAGTTGGGTTTTCTGATCTTGATTTTCATTTGAATTTTGTAATTGCCTATATAAAGCCTAACAATTATGGTAACATGCTTTTTTTGTAAATATTGGGTTGGTGAATTGAAAAATAAAACTTTGAACTAAAATTTATTCAACATGAAACTATGAATTCATTCGAAATAATTTCCATTATTATTGACGACTTCTGTCCATTTTAAAGGCAATTTGCGGATTCCTCTTTCATAGTAGGATTGGTTGATTTTGGTTTGTGTGCGAGACTCAAAAATGGAGAACTGGAGACTGGAGACAAAAATGGAGGATCAGTTTGAGCACTTCAAAAGAAACCCATTTTGATGTCAATAGAAAAGTTGTAGAGAATCAAAAATTAGGCTTACAGCCAAATTTCCAAAAAGATACACTTAGTAGTTTCGCTTAAAATGTAAGTTTTGTGAAAATTCGTAAATTTCGCATTTCTTGAAAACCAGTTTTTGAATCGTTCTGGAAATTTGGATATAAGCTTCATTTTTGATTCTCTACAACTTTTCCATTTACACCAAAATGGGTTTCTTTTGAAGAAAGTGCTCAAACTGTCACATATGATAATAGCCGGCAGTTTTCAATTCACCAACCCAATATTTCGGGGATTTTTCGAGTGATTTTCACAAAGTCTTTTTTAAATAAAAATTAAGAAATTTCTTTATGGTAGGTTTTTGGGTTTTTGCTGAAAATTTAATTAGCTTTCTTTTGAGATGTCTCAAAGTTCACCCCTCTCAAGCTCGGCGAGCTCGAAGCTCGGAGATTCTATGAGAATATCAAGCTCAAAAAAAAGCGCTCTAAAAGGTTTTTGAGCTACCTTTTTTAGTGTTTATCTTATGAATTCACGATCCACATTAAAACGAGCACTCGGAGCTCTTAACTCAGAGCACTCAGAGCTACTCAGAGCTGAAAAACGGCTCTTAGTCCTATGATACAGGTTTACTTACAACCAATATGAATTACCTTTTTTTAGTCGTTTCCTTGTTTTATCTCTTGATGGAGTCTACTTTAAGTACACAAAAAAGTTGCCGATAATTCAACTCCTCATTCCATATGCATTACGAGTCGCTTTGGGACAAACGATTCTCATACTCGAAAACAGTGATTACGATTTCTCGTACTGGATTGTCTTCATTCAAACATATATTATAAAAGTCCCATTTTTCTTGATGTGTGGCCTCGACTTTGTGACAAATGTGAAGCTGAAAGCGGTATTTTAGAGAAAAACAAGAGATGTTTGGGTTGATTTTAGTTGAAAAAGCATGGAAAAGCATCGCGTTGTGAATCACATCTCATGATACAGGTTTGTCGGTATACTTTAGGTTGACTCAAAACTCTATTTTGTTGAGGAAAATTTCTATTGTGAAAGCTCGTTTTCAACGTTCAGCTATGCGATTGGAGTAAAAGGCGCCCAATAGCAGTCAACTATTTGATGTGTATCATCAATATAGCCCTTCGATCAATAAATAGGTTAAAGAAAAAGTCTTTCTGATTTCTTTTTCCATAAAACCTTTTTTGTAAGTACGACTAATAATGACGATCAACTTTGGGACAAGCACCATTATTATCGAGAAGATTCACAAAGTTGAACAGCTTTCGTTGGTTCATCCCTCGAAAAAAAGTCAAACGGATTCATTGTGCTAGATAATAAGAATGACCATTTAACATTTTATTATAATTTTTTAAATAATCGATATAATCTTTATGTAAATTATGCAAATTATTGAATTATTGGGTTGGGGAGAATGAGTCGGCGCCGAAAATGAAAAAAATGTGTAAAACTTCTATTCGACTTCGTCAAACAATATGCGTTTGATATGAGTAGAATGGTTAACTAATTCTCTACAAAATCACATTTAAAAGAAAATTCAAACAGCGCCTCCGCTCAAGAAAAAGCCATTTTTTCACAAAAACTACAAACTGTGATCTAGAAAAAACCATTGGTGGGATCTTCCTGCAAATTTGGCAACTTAAGTAATTGAATGTGCTCTATCTTTTTTATATAAACACCAAAGAAGGTTTATGTGAAAGAAACTGTTCAAATGATGAGTCGGACTCTTTGCCATTTTGATTAGCTGTGTTTGGGAATCCATAAACTCCACGAAAGAAAAGCTTTGTGGAATCTCTCAAAAGTCATTTTGTAGAGAAATAGTGGATCCTTTTGATGAAACCAAACGTATGTTTAAAGAAGGCTTTATGTGTGCAAAAAGTCCCTTTAAAGTTTGGCGCCGACTCATTCTCCCCAACCCAATAATTCAAATTAACAATCGATTAGCAGTTTAGCAGTTAGCAGTTAGCAGTTTAGCAGTTCGATTAGCAGTTAAGCCAGTTAAACATTATTTAGAACTATCCCTTGCTAATGCCTTTACTAACTGTCCACTGGTACTATTTGCGGCTTTTCCAAGGTGTGCTTTGAATTTGTGCTTTAAAAATGTACAGCTAAATAAAAAAAACTAAATATCAATTGAATAACATGACTAATTGAGCCTTCATTGGTTGGAAAAGAAGAACGTTTACAACTAAATCTTAGTAATTTGAGGTGAGGTTTAATGAGGTTTAAGTGAGGTTTAATAAAGTAAAATGAATAACGCCCAGTTTGAGCCAGTAGGTAATAGAAATTGATTTTTCAACTACCTTTTATATCTTGAATTTTCTTGCAAAAGCCAGATAAACTTTCATTGAAAGACTTGCAAAACAACAACTTTCGTTAGGTGTTCTCAGTCACCCCATCTATTCTCTTTCATTAAAATGAAGAGAATTCATGGAGAAATTGAGATAACTGCTTATTTCCCAATCCAATTTGGTTTTTTCAACAAATTTCTGGTCAAAACAGCTTAATTCCTCCAAAAGTTCACAGATAAAACCCATTTCCCATCTCCTGTCACAATTCGAGAAAGAAAAGATTTCTTTCGTATCGTGAGAGATGGGCGGCAATGGGTGGGGCCAGGCGAGAAACCCGAAAGTGACCCCAAGCCGGATTTGCACCAGAAGAAGTTTATGCTCTGCGTTTTCTGGGTTATGGAGGGAGTGGTGCACTGGGAGTTGCAAGATAAGGCCATACAATCACACAATATTAAGCTATTTTGACCAGAAATTTGTTGAAAAAACCAAATTGGATTGGGAAATAAGCAGTTATCTCAGTTTCTCCATGAATTCTCTTCATTTTAATGAAAGAGAATTCATGGGGTGATTGAGAACCTCTAACGAAAGTTCTTGTTTTGCAAGATTCAAAGCCATCAGTTTTATAAGAGCAAGAAGTGAATTTTTGATTGACGTTTTACTTTTTGTAAGGGCTATTGTAAGTGTACCATTTATGAATTCCTTTTAATTGTCTGATTGCAATGTTACCCATCAATTTATCCAATAAATCCAGAAGAAAGATTTCATGAGCTTGTGAAAAAATAAGTTTGTGAAAACACAAGTGAACAAAGCATTGGTGAGCTATTTTGTTGCTTTAGCGTTGTTGAATGGTCCCCTCCCATGCCCATAACTGAAAAGATCCAACCCTCCTATACCTTCACTAAAAGATCATTGAACAGAGCTCTCGTTAATGTACATATTAAAGGGAATTTCCGTAAGCATACTAATGTCTAGTTTCTATCCAGTTACAACTACAACAGCCAGTCAAAAATCATCAAAAAAAACGAACTTCTTCTTGTTGTGTGGCGTCTGAGGTAAAAACCAATTCTGACACCGAGATGAGCTTTGAAAAATCAACGAGAAACTCTTCTCCAGACTCAAACCGATGACCACTTTTTGTTTTTAAATGTTTTTTGTCTTTTTGATAACCATTTTCTAGATGTTGGGAAACTCGCTTCTCACCGTGATTTTTTGCCATCATCTTATACTTCTTTTGGGGTTGGTCTGTGCTCACAATCTGGGATGGACTACGAGATTTCAATCAATCGTTGCTCTTCAATCTGCTAGCTAGGTGCAGATCTAATCTAGACCTTTATATGAGAAATTTCAGTATTATATGCATTGTCTTTCTTCGTAAACCACGAGAACGAGCCCGGAGGAACATTGGAGTGACCGTCGTCTCGATGGCTCCCACAGGCCGTAAAACTCGAGTTTCTTTGAATGATCTGTAATCTGTAAATCTGTAATATTCGAATGATCTTTAATAAATGAAAATAATGGATTATTTGTTCACAAAGCAACATTTTTTAATTAATTAAGAGTTGTACAACAACAACAACAACATTTGAACTGGTTCTAATGCCGCAAACGGGGCGGAGCTCGTCGGATCTGAGGGGATGAGCCTCCAGCCTGATCCAGTCCTGTCTTGGAGCGAGTTTGAGTGATTGATCCATCCCAGGATTTGAGTGCTTTTCCTTTGATTTCTGTAAGAAAATCATCGACACTGTGTTGAATTGAATTTTCAAGGTTCGAAAACACTTTAACTGCTCAACCTGTCCACAAAATTGTAAAGTACCCTCAAAAAATAGTTGAAGTAAAGTTAAAAACGTTTAGCCGAAAAAGAAATTTAATATGATGGTGATTAGTCGAAAGAAAATTAGAAAAATTAGATTGAAGAGTGATGACGTAATCATCTAAATACGTTTTTACTAAAATTGAATGATTTAGTTGGTTACTTTCATGAATAGCATCTCCGAGCGGGAAGCCTTTTCATGTTTCTTTTTCTGTAATACATTTATGGTTTTTAACAAGTTTTTAACAAGCTGACGACCAAGCCGCTTTCCGCTTGACTGCGCCGTTTTCGTTCACGGCAATTTACTAATAAAAATAGCTAAAAATAGCTTAAAATGGGGGTTTTAAATGCTCTGAAATGGATTATTGAATCACTTTTTGTTTGTTTTCGAATACTAAATAACCATGATTCTACTCCGAAAAGTAAGAATTTGAGTATGTTGAAATGAAAATTGGTGTCCATGGCTTTCTCAACAACATTTTCCGTTCATTTCCGTCTGCCAATATAGCTAAAAAAGCTATATTGGGCAACCGACTATTGACCACCAACTAAAATAGCCAACCGAGCACATAGCTTCACTTAATTACCATATCCAGGACAAATTTGAGATGCTGGAGCCAGAAAAACACTGGATACAAATTTTTACTAGTTTTGAAGTCTTTTAAAGCATAAACAGCCTACAGCTCATATTGAGCAGGGTGTTGGCTTAGTAACTTTTGCACAAGGAAACGGCTAATAAAAACATTTCTCTGATCTCAGTTGACTCTCCTTTTTGATCATTTTTCGATCAATTTGTTGGATCGCTTGTTTTGAAATTGTGTGTTTTGACGTGTTCTTTCTGAAAATGGTTGTTTCAATTGATTGTTTCCATTTACGTGCTATCGACATTGAACCTCTTGACGATAAACGTGTTTTTTTCTTTCGTAAGTTAAGCATAAAACCAAAGGCTTCACAGCAGATAAAGCACGTTACACTGGATACTCAATTAGTTTATATATGTTGTAGCCGTTTACGAAATTCAGCAGTTAACGAACGAAATTTTTCGCTAACCGTTTACGAATGAAATTTTTTCGCTAGATTTGTACGAAATCTTTGTAATCGGCTTCTGCGAAAATGGCTCGATTCAAATGAATTTATCGTGTTTTTGATTGAGAATTTTTTATGCAAAAAAAGAAACGAACAAAACATTGAGTTAATGTTTTGTTTTTCTTTTTTTACCCCGGTACCCGAACTCGTCATTGAGTGAGAAGCGAGCAGTCACACTCCACATAAACATCTGATTATTATCTGTCTAGAGAAATGTTGTCTATTAAAATGTCTTTGTTGTAACTGGATAGAAACTAGACGTATGCTTACGGAAATTTTCCTTAATATGTCCATTAACGAGAGCTCTGTTCAATGTTCTTTTAGTTCAAGGTATAGGAGGGCTGGATCTTTTCAGTTATGGGCATGAGAGGAGACCATTCAACAACGCTAAAGCAACAATCTATCTCACCAATGCTTTGTTCACGTGTGTTTTCACAAACCTATGTTTTCACAAACCTATGTTTTCACAAACCTATGTTTTCACAAACCTATGTTTTCACAAGCTCACCGTCATGAAATCTTTCTTCTGGATTTATTGGATAAATTGATGGGTAACATTGCAATCAGACAATTAAAAGGAATTCATAAATGGTGCACTTACAATAGCTCTACAAAAGTAAAAAAGTCAATCAAAAATTCACTTCTTGCTCTTATAAAACTGATGGCTTCCAATCTTGTTGGTTCGTTCAACATTGTTTGTCCAATCTGGATATCCCTCTTTGTCCGGATTGTTGTAATGATCGGCTCCACCAGTTGGGTCCATGCTCATCGGTTGGTCATAGATACGGTCAGTGACATTTTTGATCTGTTGGTATACATCAGGCTCATCGATCCGGATTCCACTTCCATCAGGCTTTAGTTGTGGGTTTCCCTGGTTCCAACATTCGAACTGTTTGTCTTGACGAGCAACACCTGTAATTGGAGTTGTTAATCACTAGTTGTTGAGGCACTTGCTGACTTCAACGAGGAATTTTGCTCAAATAGATTCAGCTCAGGTTTTCCCCCGCTTCCTAGTCAGCCTAGACTAAAAATTGTATAGCTGCAAAATTACAGTTTCATTATTTTTACGTACTTTCAAGTGCATGATTTTTCAATCTTACTATTAGACATGACTACAACTATTGAGAAATTCCTGGAAATGCTTTATAGTGAATAAACCGAGTGGATTAGGCGTATTAAGCACAATCATTGCACCAGATTTGTTAATCACTAGTTGTTGAGGCACTTGTCTTTAAATTCTACAATTATGGCCGTTATGCCCCTAAAAAGCTTTAAGCGAAATCGGTAGAAAGCCTTTCAACCAGTCCAACCTTCAATGCTATTTGGCCATTGTGGATTGCTTGGATCGGCTCGATTCTTGATTGTCCAAGCCACGGCTTCCCATCCTTCTTGCGGTTCACCGCGAGCCTCCGCATAAACGGTTTCAGCGAGAGTCCTTTTTCCGTCAGAATAGCTCATTTCTAAAGCTTAGGCTATAATATATTTAGGCTTTTGTCTTCTTCAACGAGATATATCAAGAGAAAAAGTTGACATTTTGAAGCTTACTAATTCAAATTAACAATCCATTAGCCGTTTTAAAGTTAAGCCAGTTAAATTATTTAGAGCTATTTCTTGCTAATGTCCTTGCTAATGTCTTTACTAAGTGTCCACTGGTACTATTTAGGGCTTTTCCAAGGTGTGCTTTGAATTTTTGCTTTTTATCTACGAACTCGCTGTTTAAAAATGTACAGCTAAATAAAAAAACTAAATATCAATTGAATAAAATGACTAATTGAGCCTTCATTGGTTGGAAAAGAAAAAAGTTTACAACTAAATCTTAGTAATTTTATCGAGACCAGTGAGGTTTAATAAAGTTAAATGAATAACGCCCAGTTTGAGCCAGTAGGTAATAGAAATTCATTTTATCAACTACCTTTTATATCTTCAATTTTCTTGCAAAAGCCATATAAACTTTCATTGAAAGACTTGCAAAACAACAACTTTCGTTAGGTGTTCTCAGTCACCCCATCTATTCTCTTTCATTAAAATGAAGAGAATTCATGGAGAAATTGAGATAACTGCTTCAATTTGGTTTTTTCAACGAATTTTTGGTCAAAACAACTTAATATTGTGTCATTGTATGGCCTTATCTCGCAATTAGTCATAGTATTATTCTAGAGAAATGTTCTCGAAAGATATTTTTTTGTTTTTAGGCCATTCGAAAAATGTCCTCATCTTTCAATGAAAGTTATACAAGCAAAAAGTCCATTTTATTTTGTTTATTTCATTTGGTTTCGACAGTGAAAGGAACACTCTTTTTTACCCTTTTACACTCTTTTGCATTGCTTTGTCGCGCGATGATTTTTCATTGTTTCTCTTAAAGTAAAGTATGTTCTAATAGTAAAAGCTTTAAGAAATTATTTAGCAGATTACACGTTTTGAATGGTCCCTGCAAAAAATTAGTCAAGGTACTTTTATTTTGGCGTTTCAAATCAACGAATCATGAAAGAGCATTAGGATAAAAATTTATGAGCTTCAAGCAAGTGTTGAGCTTCAAGCAAGGCTTCAAGCAAGGCTTCAAGCATCTTTGAGGCCCCCATTCTTCCTTCCAGAAAGTATTTTCGATCCCTGAAATGAAAAAAAAACTAAAATATTACAAGTTAATGTGATTCCTGAGAATACATGGTAATATTACTCTGGCTATGGGTGAAATTAGGCCCATAGCTAGAGGAATAGTTGGTGACAGTGCAAAAACTTAAAATCCAAGCGGGCTAGGCTTGATCAAAAGTTATTTGTTTTGCCGTTGCGTACTGAAGAACTTTTATAGGGCTTAGGCTTAGATCAAAAAAGTTGCCGCCGACTTTACAAAAAAAGCTCTACTTTTCAACTAGAACTCAGATCAAAATTGTATACTATACTATTGGGTTGGTGCATTGAAAACTGCCGGACTTTGAACTAAAATTTATTCAACATAAAACCATGAATTCATTCGAAATAATTTCCATTATTATTGACGACTTCTGCGCATTTTACAGACAATTTGCGGATTCCGCTTTCGTAGTAGGTTTTTGGTTTTGTATCGAAAAACTTTTGGAGTCAATTTTTGACTGCTTCTTCCGAATCGAAGTGTTCTCCCGCAAGCTCATTACTCATGGTCCGGAATAAATAGTAATCAAAAGGGGCGAGGTCCGGACGATATGGGGGATGCGCCAAAAGATCCAAAATAAGGCTATTTATTTTAGAGCGAGTCAGCTTTGCAACATGAGGGCGCGCGTTGTCGTGGAGGAGAACGATCTTTGCGTGGAGGTCGTGAACGATCGTGGAGGAAACGCAAATTTGCGTGCAGTACTATTAGAAGTGCAGTACTATTAGAAGTGCAGTACTATTAGAAGTGCAGTACTATTAGAAGTGCAGTACTATTAGAAGTGCAGTACTATTAGAAGTGCAGTACTATTAGAAGTGCTAATAGAGTAAATACGGTAAATAGTTTGATGTAAAAAAGGGTCTCGATTTTTGAGTAATTTACCAAACTTTTAAGAGAAAAAAGAATGTTTTAAACAGGTCTGACTACTTCAAATCTTGATAAGCGTAACCGACAAAGCTATGCATTTGAAATTGTGAAATGTTTTGAATGTTTATTAGATCCTCAAGCTTGTTGCACTGTCTTTGCGCCTCCCGTTTTCTCCAGATAGTATTGGCGATCTCTGAAATGAAAGTACTGAGACTTATGTCCATTCGGAATCTTCTCAATAACTTGCTAAACCGACCCGACACTGGACTGGTCGAGAAACACTGAACTGGAGCCAGATCAGGACTAGTTAGTGATAGGACTAGTTAGTATCCTACTTTGTAACCGACACTATAAGAAATTTAAGGATACACAAATAGTGTCTTTCAGATCCTTGCGTACTAAGTTAGAAAGAGGAGTTAGAAAGCAGTTAAAAATGGAAGCATGCCTCTGGTCGGTTGAGGGTTTGAAAAATGGGCTACAAAACTCAAATCAAAGATCTTTTCGTATAGAACTGTAGGCAAGAATTCAGGCTTCAATTCTCGATATAAGACTTAGGGGTTTTGAATTGATTTGGGATGCAATCTGTTGAAAAGATGACGCCGTAATGCTGGCCCACCATGTACAGAGACAATCTACATAGTATAGTGCAACTATGCTAAGCTGTAGTATGTCCTAAAATAGGGGAAACCTGAGCTAGGCTAAAAGCAAGCAAAATTTTACCCCCCTATGATATCACAGGTCTAAGATATGAGTTTATCCGTTCAATAAAGTCACACTTCCTCCCTCCCTTGAGCACCTTTGAACCGTTAACATTATGAAAAATTAGCATTGATAGTTAATTGCTTTTCACCCTGTTTTGTGCTCCTCGAAACCATTTCGTGGAGGTCAATTGTCCCTTTTTCCAGGCCTGGAAGTCCACATACGTGGAAGTCCACAAACAGATATGTGGAAGTCCACAAACAACAACTTCCCGAATGTCTTTTCAAGTTTCTAGGCCAAGATGGAACAAAATATAAACTGACATAGGAATCCTGGCTAGAAAATCAATAGACTTACCGAATGTATTTATAAAACGAGTAGACACAAGTTAGAATCCAAATCATGAACAGCAACAGGACCAACGCTGCTCCACCAAACACTAAATTGTTTGTTTTGTTAGACGCTAATTGGTTAGACCAACTTCCAGCTATGATTCCGGTACCTCCATTAACACTGTACGTCGCTCCATTGATCACCACCGGTTGTCTAATTTTTTTTTCCTCCAATCAAGAGCTTTTTGAGAGCCTACCCATTCCAGCTGAGGGCTACTATTAGGCCAAGGAGGATGTTCACGAAGCCAAGCAAAAAATTGAGAAGCAAAACTGAATTAAGAATTTGAAATTTATAAATCTTTTACCAAAATAATCCAGTAAATCTGAATATAGATGGGTTTGAGAGTGACAATAGAGAGCACGGCCATCGTTGTCATAAATATCGAGATAAATGCTCCCACATAAAAAGAAAAAAATTTAGATTAATAAATATGAATAGGACTGTGTTTACACCTACATTAAACCATCGATTCAACTTAAAAATCAATCTTGAATCAAATTTGAGTATGTCTTATGCAAATATGCAATTTATTTACAAGCGTACCAATAGAAAGTACCAGAGAAAAAGTCAAATTTACCGTGCTACAAGAGTAACACAAACTATCTAGTTTCATTCCTTCATTTTTATCCTTCATCTATCTAGTTTTTCATATTTATAAACTCTAAAAACTTCAATTTTAACTATAAAGAGACTTTAAAATATAATCCATACCATTGATAGAGTTGAGAAATTGAGTTGATACTTGAAGAAGAGAACGACTATCGTTGCAAGCACGCTTAACGTCGTGGCAATTACTTGGAGAACGGTGAAAAAAGTGAAACCACACTGGAAAAGGGTTGATTTTTATATTTCTGGATTTGGTCCTCGAAATTGCAAAGCTGGCTCAGCTCAACAAGGTATATTGGGTTGGTGAATTGAAAACTGCCGGACTTTGAACTAAAATTTATTCAACATAAAACCATGAATTCATTCGAAATAATTTCCATTATTATTGACGACTTCTGCGCATTTTACAGACAATTTGCGGATTCCGCTTTCGTAGTAGGTTTTTGGTTTGTGTGTGAGAAAAGTGTGAGACTCAAAAATGGAGGACTGGAGATGTCCCAGTTTGAGCACTTTCTTCACTTTCTTCAAAAGAAACCCATTTTGGTGTCAATAGAAAAGTTGTAGAGAATCAAAAATTAGGCTTAAAGCCAAATTTCCAAAAAGATACACTTAGTAGTTTCGCTTAAAATGCAAGTTTTATGAAAATTCGTAAATTTCGCATTTCTTGAAAGCCAGTTTTTGAATCGTTCTGAAAATTTGGATATAAGCTTGATTTTTGATTCTCTACAACTTTTCCATTGGTACCAAAATGGATTTCTTTTGAAGAAAGTGCTCAAACTGTCACATATGACAATAGCCGGCAGTTTTCAATTCACCAACCCAATAGAATGATTAATCTGTTGGATTAATCCGATCCGATTAATGTCTTTGTCTTTTTCCTTTGACAGATTAATCGGTCCAGGACAAAGAGATTCACCATACAGCAAATCAGAACTGTGACTTCTGTTCTGCTAAATCGATTTTGTCTAGATTAGGTCGATGGTAATCCGTTTAGCTTGAAGCTATTGTCTAGCTTATAGCACACAAATGTTTGCTATAAGCTAAACTATAGCCTGGAAAAACTAGAGAGCATTTATATACCCTGAAGTTAGAGCCTGAGATGGGATAAAGGTTGGATAAGTGGCTGTACATCTGTTAACAAGGGAATAGGCAATCGAATACCTAGGCCAATAAGAGAACCGCTTTTTCCAGACATTCACATTAAGGTGAAAATTTCTGTAAAACCTACTCTTGAAGTGCAGCAACCACAACAGCATCGATATTCACTCGGAGTTGGTTTTTGGGTAGGAATCTTCTCCAAATTTGGCTTCCACAACCAAAATGGCATCTTTGAACAATAGCTTTAACAAGAAAAAATTTGGGGGAATGGAAAATTCTTTTGTTTAGCTTTCTACTCAAAAACTTCCTAAAAATGACTAAATTTTTGATTGTTACCATAACAACAACTTGTGCTCATTTCCCTTAAATTCATCTAATTAGGGTGGGAAACAAAAAGAACGATGTTAGAATACTCTCTAGTTTGATTGTTTGTTGTTTTGAAAGGTGGTTTTCTGAGAAAAATCTAGTAAATAGTGACCTATACTATTAGGTTGAGGAAAAAGTAATGTCGGTTTTGAATTCCCGTTGTTGGCAATTTTCCATTTCTTTGCTTATGCGATTTCTTTTTTCAAATTGATATCACCACACTTTTATACTTTTATATTATATTTGATTTTTACAAATTTTTACAAATTTAACAATATTTTCAGGTAAAAAATGCAAGATGAAAAGTTTCGACTTCGAGCCGCCTTTTGGTATGATTTTAAACAAGGAAAATTCGCGGCTGAATCGCATCGGACAATCATTGAAGTTTTTGGGGAAGACAGCATTTGCGAAAGACAATGCCAAATATGGTTTCAGCGGTTAAAAGATGGAAATGAAAGTCTCTAAGACGAGGAACGGTCTGGACGACCCCAAGAGATTTCAGATGAGAATTTGCTTGATGCCATTGAACTCAATCCAACCTTACCACTCGGAACTGTCACCGCTGATCTTTACTCAAAAAAGTTGATGAAAGTTAACGAGGCTTTAAAGAAATTGGGCGTTGAAACTAGACTTCGGAAAACAAAACTTAACCAAAACCAAAACAAACCAAAACAAACCAAAACCAAAACAAACCAAAACCAAAACCAAAACCAAAACTAACCAAAACTCGCCAATATCTCGCGATTGGGAGCAGCTAGCGAAAATCTGTTTGCAGATTTGAAATCAGCGTCCAAAAATCTATCCAAAATTTTTTTTTGAGGATGGGATCAGGAACTTGCGACGAACATGAGAACAAGTCATCAATCATAATGGAGAATATCTCATTGATTGATGTGCGTTTGTTTATGTTTTTAGCAATAAACAGTTTTGTGACAAAAACCGACATTTTTTTAGCAGCTTTTTCCGCAGCTTTTTCCTCAACCTAACATTTATAAAATGCTAAAATACCCGTAAAAAAAACAATGATCAAGCCAACTAGAGCTTGTTTTGGAATAACATTCTTTCTGTTTTCATCTATAATTAGAGCAATTTACCAAAAAAAATAAAGAAATCTAATGAGTACAAATAGTCTAGTTGGCTTGATCATTATTTTTTTACGGGTATTTTAGCATTTTATAAATAGTATAGGTCACTATTTACTAGATTTTTATGGTAACACTAGTACTATTATTAATACTATAGATTTTTATGGTAACACTAATACTATTATTAATACTAGACTTCGGAAAACAAAACTTAACCAAAACCAAAACTACCAAAACCAAAACCATAACAAAACCAAAACCAAAACCAAAACCAAAACCAAAACCAAAACCAAAACCAAAACTCCCCAATATCTCGCGACTGGGAGGAGCTAGCGAAAATCTGTTTGCAGATTTGAAATCAGCATCCAAAAATCTATCTCATAGGCTATTTTTTGTTTGTCACTTCTTATAATTTTTGAATTTTTAAATAAAGAAATAAATAAATGAATTCATTTCTTCTAAATTATTGACAAGTAAATGAAAAAATTTTCCTAAACACGTGCAAAACATTTTTCATTGAGAACAACAAAAAGATCTTCTTGAAGTCAACTTTTACAGTTGGCTCCAAGATTTCATTTTCACATTTAACAAAAATTTTCTAAAACAAACACACCAGAATTTGACATTAGATATTCGCAAAACAAACATTTTCCAATGACTAACACCTAATGAACATCACCTAGTGAAACTGATCGGGATTCATGAAATGAGATATTCTCAATTATTATTGATAACTTGTTCCCATCATTGTCGAAAGTCCCTGATCCCATCCTCAAAAAAAAATGGGGAGTTTTCGAGCCAAAATCAGTGTCGACTGCTTTTTCGATCTGTGCATGATTCTCGAACTTTTCTCCCATAAGAAAACTCTTCAACGACCGAAACAAAAAATAATCTGATGGGTTCAGGTCCGGACTATAAGGTGCGTGGGGCAGAAGTTTCCAACCAAGCTCGTCGATTTCAAATAATCTGATGGGTTCAGGTCCGGACTATAAGGGATTCATGAATGCCGATCAGATTCACTAGGTGATGCTCATTAGGTGTCAGTCATCGGAAAATCTTTGTTTTGCGGTTTTGAGTTCTTTGCTATTCATAAACTCGTTCGTGTCAGCCTGAAAAAGTGAAAATTTACTAACTTCAAAGTATTTTGTACTGTAAAAAGTTATGAAAAAATAAATCAGTGCTGCACTTGTTCACCTTTGTTTCTCACCAACCTCACATTCCGAATGTGAGGTTTTTGAAAAACGTGGAAACGTTCTGTGGAAACGTTGCAGAGTTGATCACTTGTTAGGAACAAAACAGAGCAAATTAATAAAAACCAAAAGATTTAAAAAATTCTTTAACTTATCACAAATATTTTGGCCAAAACTTTTTTAGAACTGGTATTTTTAATCAGTTTTTTTTACAAGACCAGCTTTTATGTTTGGCTCTGAAAGAAAGCAGCTCAAAATTTTAGCTTTTTTTGGATTGCCGAAAATTGATGAACCCTCAAGAAACTATTTTATTTTTAAATCAAAAAAAGAAACTAATAATTGAACTCTAAAAATTCAAATAGAAAACCCGTGGGTTTTCCTTAGTTTTCAATGTTTTTACTCCAAGACTTGGCTGAATGTTGAAGCTTTCGTTTGTTAAATGGTGTTAAATGTTTTGACATTTTCCTTCTAATATAACACTTTTATTTAAAAGAAACATTTTTGAGATCATAAGAAATAATCAAAACAAAAAATACACATACCGTAAATACTGTAATAGTACCCCACCCGCCTCGTACAGTCGCGTAGTCCCAAAAGTTTTTTAGTATTTCATTTTTTTCAAAGCGCCCGTCCTTTCAAAAATGCGTCTTTGGTATCAAAAAATAGCCCTGAATTTCAGCTATTTTTTGATACCTAAGCGCGCATTGTAGCATAAACCAGTGTCGAGAAAAACTCGTTCAAAGCTAGACTACGTAACACTCCGCACCGTCATTATGGGGGTGGGGTACTGTTACAGTATTTACGGTAGTTACCAAACAGGTATCAAATGCGTACCAAATAGGTATCAAATAATTACCAAATGGCTAACAAATAGTTACCAAATAGGTACAAAAGAGTCACCAAATAGTTACGAAATAGGTATCAAGTGCGTGCCAAATACCGTAGATACTGTAATAGTACCCCACCCGCCTCGTACAGTCGCGTAGTCGCAAAACTTTTTAGTATTTCATTTTTTCCAAAGCGCCCGTCCTTTCAAAATGCGTCTTTGGTATCAAAAAATAGCTGAAATTCAGGGCTATTTTTTGATACCTAAGCGCGCATTGTAGCATAAACCAGTGTCAAGAAAAACTCGTTCAAAGCTAGACTACGCAACACTCCGCACCGTCATTATGGGGCTGGGGTACTATTACAATATTTACGGTAAAAGTGATAGCAATTTATCTTTCGATGCTCCAAGCAACCTTGGCAGCTCCATACACTCCACCAGCAAATCCCAGCGTTCCACCGACAATCGTTCCCACAGGCCCACCAACAAGCGTCCCCGAAATCACCCCACTCATTGTACTCGTAGCAAGAGTGCTCACAGAATAAACCTTAGAAAATTATTTTCAATTTGAATTTCCTTTAATATTGAAACATTCAATTTCTTTTTCTATAAATTTTTTCTTAATAATTTTCTTACCATAACTTTTGTGGCATACCAAAGTTCATCCATTTGAAAAGAAATTTGATTTGAATTTGATTAAAAAAAATAGCAAAAATAAGTTCTTTTGATTGAAATAATCAAAATTCAGAATAAAAGAGTTGCAATTGAAAAAACGAAATGCTTTTGAGTGATCGCACGACTGTCAGCTGACTTTTTGAGATAGTAGCTTTTGGAACTTTTGGAAAGAGAAACTTTTTATTGATTTTTTTTCGCAAAATTGAGAAACATTGAGAGAGAGAAAAACACGAATTTTAGTAGAGAAATCTTGAATAAGAATGGTTAAATTTGATCGGATTAACAAGTTTTAGGAATCGTGTGACTGGTGAATCTTTTATGAAATTCCTTCTTTTGTTCTGAATTACCCTGTGGGAAAATGTATCCGCCAAGATGCTTTCTGTTATGAGTTTAACTCAGCTTGTGATATCTCATGACCCCGTGGGAAAATGTATCCGCTTTCTGTTATGAGTTTAGCTCAGCCTATGGTACCACATTGATCTTTATTGGGTTTTAATACGTGTGATTTTTACCGAAACATGTATTGCATATGAAAAAATCCGTTGACATTGACATTGATATTGACATTGACATTGACATTGATATTGATATTAACATTGACCTTGACATGGACATTGACATTGACATTGATATTGATATTGACATTGACATTGACATTGGCATTGACATTGACATTGATATTAACATTGACCTTGACATTGACATTGACATTGATATTGATATTGACATTGATATTGACCTTGACATGGACATTGACATTGACATTGACATTGATATTGACATTGACAAAAAAATATGATCGCTGCGTGACTCGCTGTCTCCCTCATCGCTCATCCGTCTCATCTCATCCAAATGGTGCATAACACTGTTATCCGGGTGATGGAATATGAATAATTTCAAATAATTTTAAATCCAGCTTTAAATCCACCATGCTACCAGATCCCAAAAAATCCCCTAGGAACCTAAACAAACTAGTTGCAGCTTTTTAAATGAAAACTGCTGATAAGAATAGACAATCGTTTAACCAAACAAAGTTTCAACTTATATGCGGTACTTAAATTAGAGAGATTCGTAGTTAAATTTCGTTTTCGTAGTTAAACTGAGTTAAATTTGAGATTCTTACAAAAACAGACACTTTGGCAAAGACAGATTTGATCTTTTATTTGAGTTTTGATTTTTTGATGACATTGTAGTTCATGGAGTTAAACATATTTGGCCAAAACGTCAAAATTTGCCCTAGCCTCAGCTACCTTACCCTACCCGACTCTAGGGCCATTCTGCTTAACAAAGTTTCGTCTACCGCGAACATAAAGCTATTTCGACCATAAACTATACTTTAACCTGTGTTTTATCATAAGTAATAGTAAATTTGTTGATTATCGACAACAATATGTTTCTACTCTAGTCTCTAAGGCGACCTTTAACATATAGGTAAAAAGAGGGTAGGGGACTCTGCACTTTTTTTCGATCTACTCAACTCTACCCCTTTTGGCCTACTCCTGCTTGGCACTACGTCAGTATACATTCGTTCAGTCGTTCAGTATACATTCAGCATAGCATAAACTTATTTAATTTGTTAAGAATGTCTACTACCAATACAATCATTTCTGCTCTCATTGTTCTATTCGTATAGGTTTTGCTCATTGGTAGGAAGGGGACGCACAAGATTTTGCCATAGATTCCATAGATCCATAGATCCATAGATCCATAGATCCATAGATCCATAGATCCATAGATCCATAGATCTATAGATTCCATAGATTCCATAGATTCCATAGATTCCATAGATTCCATAGATTCCATAGATTCCATAGATTCCATAGATTCCATAGATTCCATAGATTCCATAGATTCCATAGATTCCATAGATTCCATAGATTCCATAGATTCCATAGATTCCATAGATTCCATAGATTCCATAGATTCCATAGATTCCATAGATTCCATAGATTCCATAGATTCCATAGATTCCATAGATTCCATAGATTCCATAGATTCCATAGATTCCATAGATTCCATAGATTCCATAGATTCCATAGATTCCATAGATTCCATAGATTCCATAGATTCCATAGATTCCATAGATTCCATAGATTCCATAGATTCCATAGATTCCATAGATTCCATAGATTCCATAGATTCCATAGATTCCATAGATTCCATAGATCACAGGACAATCCGAATTTCAATCAGCTTGTCGGCTTAAACAGCTTAAACATGTCTACAGAAAGAAACGAAAAGTTTTTGGTTTCAAATAGCTTTACAATGTGAGAAAATTAGTTGAAAGATTTTGATTGGTCCTTAAGACAATGTAATTGTGAGTGTTTTATTAATCCCTATTTTATAAATCCCTATTTTATTAATCCTCTCTACCTATGTTGATCTAAAATCGAGAAATCAAATTGAAATTGTAATTGAAATTCTCGTCACCGATTGCAAATTAGTGCTCAGACCGTTCAAACTGTTCTCATGCCAACAATTTCAAGAAAAATTTTTATAACCGTCAATTAGCAGAAGAAAATTCCCCTTTGAGAAATGAGCAAACACAAAAGTTTTCCTTATTTACATATTCTCGAGGGTATGTACAAAAATAAAGCTTGTTGGTTTAAAAGTTTTACCTTTTTTACCTTTCTACTTTTCATTTTAGCTCCTGAGAAAAAGACTGAAGCGGCGGAAATTCTGGTTGATTCGATCAGTTTATCCGATTTGGAAGTAAACAAGGTACTGAATAAGATGCTTGATTCTTGATAACAGATTTAGAATAAAATTTTCCTTGTTTAAAAGCATTCGAAAATGATCAAAATCAAGCTTTATTTTTTAGAAAACGTCGAACGAGTTGAGCCAACTGAGGAGTGAGCTACAAGAAGCAAAAGTGAGTTGATTTTTGTGAGCTCTCCACTTCAGTTCCTTATAGATTTAAGTAAATCAAAACAAAACAATCTTTGGGCTAATTATGTAAAACGCTCAACAATTATAAATATATAATAGTCATGGAAAATGGTTGCAGGATACGAGCTCATAGGCTTTATCGCTTTCAAGTCATTCGAGTCCAAACAGCATTGGTTTCAGAGTTTTACAAGTCTAACTACTCGTTGATGAAAGTAAACATCTTTAGTATCTTGGTAGAAGCTAGCTTAAAACAATTAAAGCTTGCTTAGCAGCTTGCTTAAAGCTTTTTTAAAGCAATTAAAAATTTTCCAGTTCGAACCAACCCAACAGAAGCCTCAATCGTTTCCAAAACAAACCGAACCGAATCGAATCGGTAGAAGGGACCATTGAAAGAAAAAAAAAATCAATAAAAAGAACATCACCTATCTACAGTAAAGCTTAATGATTTATCTGGTTATTGATACTTTTTCGAAATGCATTTATTTCGGCTGATTGCTACCATTTTCCGGCCAAGTACCCTAAAATCTCCCGTGTATTTTTTCATATGCCGTATTTTTTCTAATAGTAGTGCACCCTAAGCGTCGCCTAAATTGCTCGAAATCTCGAGAACCGCTTATCAGAACCTATCGATGTGGGGTCGGAAAATGTAGCTGACGATGAGATCTAGTGGGAGATTTGAGTGTTGAGCTTCTGCAAAAGCTTGGAAACCGTAAAATAGTCACCAACTCGGCTCGCTGGGGTACACATGAATTTAGGGTACTTGCCCGGAAGTTGTAGCAATCATATACACAGGGTCTCATTTCTTATCAATGAAATGATAACGAAACTTATAAAAAGTTATGAGAGTTGGGCAAAGTAGCCTATCTCAAATATCGCCAAGTTTATCAAAGAGAAAATCTGGGACGAATTCATGGCTTGATTTTCGAGAAATCACCGTGCAAATTTTTTCTACGAACTTTCTTGCCAACCTGATATTTGATGCTTAACGAGCCTGGCCCATTTCTCTCATTTTTTTCAACTCTAATCCGAAACATTTAGGAAGAAATTCGTTTATTGAAGAAGTCAATCCAACGACTCGAGCAATTTCTCAAGAGACCCCAGTTTTATCAATGAAATCATCGGAAGTCATTTCGTCAAAGAATTCTTAAATATAGACCAAGAAAATAAAGTTCTTTCAATTAGTAAAAAAGTGAAACATTCAAATGAATCAAAGTTTTAGTAGATTATTATCTTTTGTTTTTTTCTTGTTTCCTTTTCCTTTCTTCCTTTCTTCCTTTCTTCCTTTCTTTCTTTCAACTCTTTATAAGATCAAGGTCATTCAAAAAAGAAATGAGAACCATCCTGGTTCCCCTAAAGACGACTTGCTCAAATCAATCATCTCTACTTTTCAAATACTGACAATTTCAAGTCAATTCTTGTCTTTCGCTGGCGTTTATCAAGTAAGTTTTTACGTTAACTTGTTTGCGATAAATACTGTGTGCTCGAAAAATTTTCTCGAAACCAAACAAACCAGTCCGGGTACGGATTGCTCAAAAACGCGAAAAATTGACAAAACGTGAGGCTATGCAAAGCGTTTCTAACGACGATTTTGGTGTAATAATACCTACCGTAAATACTGTAATAGTACCCCCACCCCCATAATGACGGTACGGAGTGTTGTGTAGTCTAGCTTTGAACTAGTTTTTCTCGACACTGGTTTATGCTACAATGCGCGCTTAGGTATCAAAAAATAGCCCTGAATTTCAGCTATTTTTTGATACATAAGCGCGCATTGTAGCTTAAACCAGTGTCGAGAAAAACGCGTTCAAAGCTAGACTACGCAACACTCCGCGCCGTCATTATCTTTGGTATCAAAAAATAGCCCTGAATTTCAGCTATTTTTTGATACCAAAGACTCATTTTTTGAAAGTATGGGCGCTTTGAAAAAAATGAAATACTAAAAAACTTTTGCGACTACGCGACTGTACGAGGCGGGTGGGGTACTATTTACAGTATTTACGGTAGGTGTTCTCTTGTTGCACAAGATTGCATCAAATAAATGAAATCAAACCAAACTCAGTCACAAATCAGACGGGCAGCTTTTCTCATGCATGCCGAAAAGAGTATTATGCAAATTCTTTTATGTACTTTGCCAAAATCACTCTAGAAAAAAAAACCCTTTCAATCACTATAAAAAGCTTTATATGACTTGATATGTCTGAGTTTTATAGTTTTGAAACTTATCTGGAACGGTGGGAGACTTGGAAAAGAGATTTCTATAGCAAATCTACTTGCCAGACTATCACCAAAGCCTTTTACATAATACATATTACATTCTACCCTTTTTTTCTTTAATTTCCAAGTCTCCCACCGTTCCAGTCTACTATTTCTTGCCTTATCGCACCCCAATCCCAGCCACCATAACTTCCTCCCCTCTCGATCTTCTAACAACTTATCTATACCCACCTCATTCATTCCCTTTTAACCTCGTAACCCCTATAACCCTTCTTTTCAGCTCTCGCTTTCACTCTCAAACTTATACCTACCAATTCTCCCATTTAGTCATCCCAATCTTCTCCTCTTCACCATTACCCAACTTCTTCACCTTTCCTTGAACAATTAAACCCCTTCCCTTCCCTCCCCTCTTCAATTGCTTCTGATCAACAAGTGTTTGGCGGCAAGATCAAAGTAAAAAGAGCGTTTTTTTGCAGTTTAACATACTTGCAAGCCTCTAGAGAAAAACTAACTTCGACGGGGATATCCTTGACCCGGAAAACCTAGGACTTTGCCTCAGATCTCTAGCTCTTCTGGTTCTCGAGATGAATCCCGTACGCACGGGCAGACGGAGAGACATTTTTAGTCTTTTAGATATTCAAATCTGTCTTAAATTACATTATTCTTATAAAAACATTGTTTTTCATTTAATTTTTATGCTTATTTCTAACTGTTATTTCCAGTAATGTCAAACGATCGAGCGGAAAATGGAGAAACGCTTCTAGATGAGTTTAAGAACCCTCAACTACAAACAACAACAACCAAACGAGTGAAAAGTATCGACGAATTTTTGACTTTGGGAAGGTTGATTTAAATTTGCTGGATTTTGGGCTCAAAATATCAAAATATTGCTTTCAGATATTGTGTTTGGTTTCTGTTTTGTGTTGAATTAATGACTTTAACCTCGTTGATCTGCAAGGTTTGTATGGTCTTTATAGGTGAGTGCAGTAAAAAGTTTAAAGCTTTTTTAAAGCTGCTTATCGGTGAGCTGCTCGGTGCTTATCGGTGAAGCTGCTTATCGGTGAGCGGCTCGGTGCTTATCGGTGAAGCTGCTTATCAGTGAAGCTGCTTATCAGTGAAGCTGCTTATCGGTGAAGCTGCTTATTCTCTAGGTGCTACTCCGAATATCGTTTCTTGTGGAAATGTGACTTTTGTTGATCAAACGGAGGCCTGTGAGAGGTTGCCCATTTTGATTGAGATGACAAGCTGCAAACCGGTGTTTGAGTATCAATTTCTATCGGTGAATGTCGAGGTTTGTGGGAAAACGATTGAGTCTAGCTAATCAAAGCTTTAAAAAAACTTTATATGATAAGAATTTTTAGTATAATTTAATCTGCAAAGATGCGTATCTTGTGAAGAATTCGATATCGGTTCAAATGCTCGGAGTGCTAGTGGGAAACTTTGTGTTTGGTCAATTCTCCGATAGTTATGGGAGGAAACTGGTAAACGCCTAAAAGTCCTGAAGAAAAGCGAGAAAAGTTGTAGA
This sequence comes from Mesorhabditis belari, assembly GCA_958450365.1. Lineage (NCBI taxonomy): Eukaryota > Metazoa > Nematoda > Chromadorea > Rhabditida > Rhabditidae > Mesorhabditis > Mesorhabditis belari. The sequence continues at coordinate 1,779,908 of CAUEEP010000923.1, forward strand.
CAATTTTCATTTCTTTGATTTGCATCACAGTCACCTCGTTCATCAATGCTTATGCGACCTCGTTTGAAGTGTTTTACTGGCTTCGCATTGTAGTCGGCTTCTTTTCTGGTGGACTATCAACGTGAGTGTCACTTTGACTATCAATTAGTATCAATTAGTGAGTTAGTTAGTTATTTTAGCCATAGGTCACATAGTGACCTATGGCTAAAATTTATTCAATTCTTAAGTAATAAAGAAGTGAAAGAATTGACAAGAAAAAGTCGATTTTTGAGGAGAGGGGAACCTCTTTGAGGAGAGGGGAAACCTTTGAACCCTCGACCTCGACCCCCGACTTTTTGCTTTCCGGGCAATTGCTCTAACCACTGAGCTATCCGGCACCTATCCAGTAGATTCTTTCAAAATCCTTTGAATTTACCAGACATTGATCCCAATGACAGATCAAGCTCCTTTGCTCATTTGCTTCCTCTTTCCTACAGAATGATTCCGTTTCCTCCCCATCCTTTATATCCCTTCTAAAAATCATAACTACAAAGATCAAAAACTTGAAACAACTTAACAAAAGTGTCAATCTCAAACAAGCAAAATTAGGATTTAAAACTTTCGTCTCTTAGCCTTCACTCTCGGGTTTATTCTCTTCAAAATTTCGATCGGTTCTTTTTATTTTCGCAAAAAACGTAAATTGAGATTGTTGGTTCAAATCTTTTTTTGTTTTTGCCTGAAAGTTTTCTGTTTTTGAAAACAATATATTAATAGAATAAATAAATCCAATTTACATTGGTTTTAACTTTTAAAAAGAGCACTTAAAAGGACGATTTTTCCAAAATTCCATCAAAACCGAACTATTTTCAGTTGATTCATTAGTTTTTGATTTGAAAGGAGCTTGGTCTGTCATTGGGATCAATTTCTGGTAAATCCAAAGGATTTAGAAAGAAACTACTGGATAGGTACCGGATAGCTCAGTGGTTAGAGCAGTGGTTAGAGCTCAGTGTTTAGAGCAATCGCCCGGAAAGCAAAAGGTCCGGGTCGAGGTCGAGGGTATCGATTATCAATCACAATATAGACTTTCCAGTTTGTAAGGGTAAGATCTTTTACATTAGACACGGAAGAAAACAGAAACAAACCGGATTTTTTTTTTCAAGAAGAAAACAGGGTAGGGTTTGAAGTGAGGTTTGAAGGCAACAAACCCACCGGTCGAAGATATGTTTTACAGAGCGATTGGCGTGTACACAATGGAAAATGTTCCAACGAGGCACCGAATGTGGGTGACGACAGTGATCTCGTGGTCACCGAACTATATTTTCTTCCCGGTGATCGCTTATTATTGCCACGATTGGAGGACACTGCTAAAAGCGAATGCTCTACTTTCTTTTCTCTCGATGATTTGTATTTGGTAAGCTAGCAATTCGAAGCAACATAGTGTCTTTTTCAGCTTTCTTTTCGAATCACCGTTATGGTTGGTTCAAAAAGATCGATTTGAGGCAGCAAGACGAGTTTTTTCAAAAATTCAACGGATCGACGGACGTTCAGAAGATAAACTCGGATGGCAGGAATTGGAAGAGGCACTCGAATATCGCCAACAGGTTACTTTTGAGAATATTTAATCTCCATTTATTAAAACATCTTCTTAAACTACAATCGGCTGACAAGCTGTGATTTCACTTGTTGTTGCAATTATTGTTGTGGTGGCAACAACTATTGCAGAAAACGTTTGATTTGAAGCAGCTGCACCTTTCATTGAAAGCAGCTGCACCTTTCATTTGAAGCAGCTGCACCTTTCATTTGAAGCAGCTGCACCTTTCATTTGAAGCAGCTCCACCTTTCATTTGAAGCAGCTGCACCTTTCATTTGAAGCAGCTGCACCTTTCATTTGAAGCAGCTGCACCTTTCATTTGAAGCAGCTGCACCTTTCATTTGAAGCAGCTGCACCTTTCATTTGAAGCAGCTCCACCTTTCATTTGAAGCAGCTGCACCTTTCATTTGAAGCAGCTGCACCTTTCATTTGAAGCAGCTCCACCTTTCATTTGAAGCAGCTGCACCTTTCATTTGAAGCAGCTGCACCTTTCATTTGAAGCAGCTGCACCTTTCATTTGAAGCAGCTGCACCTTTCATTTGAAGCAGCTCCACCTTTCATTTGAAGCAGCTGCACCTTTCATTCCCAAATCCATTTGTGCAGTTGCAATGCTTGTGCCCTAAAAGTAAAGAACAGAAAATTTCGTATTGAAAAATGAGTAGAATAAACGAAAGTTTACATTGCGAGCTTGTCAATGATTGTCATGATTGTCAATGATCAATCAATGATTCGGCACCAATAGCTGATCGAAACGATATTTCATTTCATGGCACTTCTTCAACTGCCAAAAAAGTTGCCGACAAAATTTAGAAAAATTTAATTACAGACATTTGAAAAGCTGTAACGATAAAAACGGTAGATCAACACGTAATTTGAATAACCCGATCCGGATAGAATCCAGACTAGATATACTAGATATACTAAATAGAAAGAATATACTAGATAAAATACTAGATCTGGGATCGGATCGGATCGGGCCCGATCCGGATAGAATCCAGACGACTAAAACAACCTCCAGATCCAATTCAATTCAGCCGAAAAGGCTTGAAACCTCTTCAGCAAGCCGAGAAAATTCAAACTTTTTCGGCTACGACAAATAGATGGAGTCCGGTGTTCCCTTAACAGGATCGCTTCCAACCCGGTTCACCAGATCTATAAAATCCGGAGATCATCTTCTAAGACGAATTGAATTGAATCTGGAGGTTGTTTTAGTCGTCTATCCGGATCGGGTCCGATCCGATCCCAGATCTAGTATGTTATCTAGTATTTTATCTAGTATATTCTTTCTATTTAGTATGTCTAGTATGTCATTTTCTTACTAAGTCAGTTATAGATTACCAAGTACTCGGGAGTTTTGTCTTTTCTTTCAGATTGCTGAGACTCGACCGAAAAAGCAGAGAAAATACACGTACTATCACATCTTGTGCACCTGGAAGATGCTGTCCTGGACGAGCACTTTGGCTTTTGGAATGTGAGTTCTTGTTTCTAGAAAAGATAAAATCTTTCTAAAGTATTCTGCCAACTAGAAACTTCAGTTTATTTTGAAGAGTTCGGAGTTCAACGAACGAACTATGAGTCCCTAAGAGAGCGGAGAAATCGAAATGTTTTTGATGCTAAACGATTTGAGAGCTTTTGCATAGCTTTTGAGTATACACTACTGGACAATGAAATATCATATTTGAAAACCGATCGTCACTTTCGCGCGTCTGTAACTTCCTTGTCTTTACCGTATTTCTAGATATTAATATTACCATTGTGTAGCCCTTGAAAAGAGCTTTCAGAAAATGTATAACACTAATAGTTTAAGCTCAAAGACAAGGGAGTTAAAGACGCGCGAAAGTGACGATCTTTTTTCAAATATCATATTTCATTGTCCAGTACTGTAGCTTTTGCATCTTAAACAATAACTTGGTACTATTAATTGCTATAACATTTAGGCAAGCAATCTTTCACATATTTAATCCAGCTTTTCTATTTATTTCTTTTGGTCTATGTGCCAGATTTTGAAAGTTAACAGATGCCATTCCGAGGAAATGTATAGATGAGTAAAATTAAGTAGAAAAGTACAAATTTAGCATACCACCTTCCTCGACACCTAATCAACCAACCAATCTCCCAAAATCTGCCCAATCTTTTTGGACAACCTTATTCAGTAGGGTGACTAACAGAAAGGCGCATAAATTCTTAAATGTTTTGTCTGATTTGGATTTTAATCACCACCAAAAGAGAAACGCATCTTCTATCGAGAGAGAAAGAGGCGTCAATCCCTGGTCACTGACGACGAAGCTATCGTTCAATGAATTCCCTCTTTTCTTGTTTATTTAGAAAAAGCAGTATAAAAAAGGATAAAGGACTACAGAATACGGCTTGACATTTGAAAAACTTTACAATTTACCGCAATTAATGCTCGATGGGTAAAATTAAGTCGAAAAGTACAAATTTAACATACGAACCACCTTCCTCGACACCTAATCAACCAACCAATCTCCCAAAATCTGCCCAATCTTTTTGGACAACCTTATTCAGTAGGGTGACAAACAGAAAGGCGCATAAATTCTTAAATGTTTTGTCTCATTTGGATTTTAATCACCACGGACTGAGTGATTTGGATTGTGTTTCGTAAATTTTCATTAGACGTAAACTTTCTGATTTCAATTTTTAACCAAAATTTTTGTTATTTTGATTTTACGTGATTTTTACGGCATATAGACGAACTGGAGAACGAAAAAGTAAAATGGATTTCATTTCAAGCGCTTCCCCACCCCCGCAAAATACACAGAGATCTTAAAAATTAGGTATAAAGTGCTCATTAAAGGGTCTATAAGTTCTCGTTAATGTTACCAATTTTACCAATTAAGTCGAAAAGTACAAATTTAACATACGAACCACCTTTCTCAAAACCTAATTAACCAACCAATCTCCCAAAATCTGCCCAATCTTTTTGGACAACCTTATTCAGTAGGGTGACTAACAGAAAGGCGCATAAATTCTTAAATGTTGTGTCTGATTTGGATTTTAATTCTTAGATCTTAAAAATTAAGTATAATTGCTCATGAAAGGGTCTAGAAGTGCTCGTTAATGTTATTCTACTATCTTCGAACCTTTTTATAGATTCATAAAAACTAAGAAACATTCAAAAGAACAGTAAAAACATGTCATTGTAGCGCTTGAGATTGTTGAATCCAAATCGGAAAAAACATCAGATAAATTAGTCTATTTAGTGGCGCCACTTCTCTTGTCAACTATGCCCTAATGTTCAACATGGAGAAGCTGAGTGGATCACTTTATTGGAACAATATTTTACTTGGAGTTAGTTTTTTATTTAACTTCTTTACTCATATTCGACACTTTTTCGATCATTCGCTGGACGATGAACATTTTTGTGGCTCTTTGGGATTATTTTCGTAAATCGTTTGGCCGAAAGCACATCAACGCGTTGGCGTTGCTCTTTAATGCCGTATGTCTGGCGTGGATTTGTTTGACTTACTACCAAGGCTTGAGGAAACGCTTTTTGCTTGATTTTTTTATCTATTTACAGAGCCGAACAGCAATGGTGGATGGGTTTTAAGAAGTTGCACGATTGCGATCACAGCCATGTGCAGTCAGGTGAGGCGCAACTCGTTTAACCCGTTAACAAAATCTGAAATATGTCTAGCTCGAACGTACAGTCGAACCTCGATAGTGAGATATCCAAGGAATCGGCTCTGGAATCTATATTAGGGATTGCTATCTCAAAATAAACTATAATAGTTAGAAAGATCAGACTTTTGATTGCAGCAATTGCGCTACTTCATTAACTTAATTTGCATCTTAACAGGAAAAAGTTAATTTATGGGTTAAAAGACGATTACATTTTCTAATACGAAATTCTACTGGCACGACTGTGAGTGTTGTCTTACCCCGTAACTCGATTTCTAATTAAATCAACTTTCCTAGTGAGCCCGACTTTCAACAAAGAGAGCCTAAGCCTAATCCGAGAACTGGCTGAGATCCAGAAAATGGGGGGTTCAGCCCAAACCCAAATAGACTTAGTGCGAGGCGCTAGCCGCTAGCCTTCGCACTAAGTCCAAGCCTAAGCCTAAGCCCAACCCTAAGCCTAAGCCTAAGCCTAAGTCTAAGCCCTAAGCCTAATAAGCCTAAGCCTAAGCCTAAGCCTAAGCCTAAGCCTAAGTCTAAGCCTAAGTCTAAGCCTAAGTCTAAGCCTAAGTCTAAGCCTAAGTCTAAGTCTAAGTCTAAGCCTAAGCCTAAGCCTAAGCCTAAGTCTAAGCCTAAGTCTAAGCCTAAGTCTAAGCCTAAGTCTAAGTCTAAGTCTAAGCCTAAGCCTAAGCCTAAGCCTAAGTCTAAGCCTAAGTCTAAGCCTAAGTCTAAGCCTAAGTCTAAGTCTAAGTCTAAGCCTAAGCCTAAGCCTTTATATCAAATTTTTACCTAGAAAAATATAAATTATACAAAGTACTAACTTGCATCAGCTTCAATCATTTCTTTTTACATCAATTCTAAAGTGTTAAGGTAAAAAGGAAAAAAATTGGCTAAGAGAGGAATCGAACCCTTGACCTAACTGATAGATTTATCGACAGCGCCAGCAAAGCAAAGGTCGTCTGCGCTAGATTATCATTATATCAAATGTTTTACATTTTGAAAACTGAGCATTTGCATTTGTGTTAAGTGGAAATTTAGCAGTCCGATCATTTCCTGTCTCTTTTAGCTTTATAGCGCCAAATGTATGGCCACCAACGAGTTGTACGCGACGGCTGTTCGCAATTTGGCCACAGCAAATCTCTCAATTTGGAGTCGATTTGGGACAATGATTGCACCACAGCTATTTCAATTGGTTTGTAAAAATCGATGACTAGTTTCTGTTGTATTATAAGTTTCGAAAAGTTAAGTTACAAAGTCGATTACCAAGATTACGATTCAACCATTGAGTTTGATTAAGAGCGAAAATGTGCACAAACGATAAACTTCCTATTGCTTTTGTTGCGCTAGTGCGCTTTTGTTCCTATTTGTTCATCGGTCAAGCATTTTGCTAATCTATTTCAATGCCGATCTACCTAATATAATAAATCAAGCTTAAACAAATCTAAAACCTTTTTTTTGTGTCTGTTAATACGTACTTGTTTAGGGTGATTCGACTTCTCCGCTTCCTTACATAGTCCTTCTTGTCGTCACCATTATCGATCTGACAGCTTTTCAAGTAAAGCCTTGTTTTCAACAAAGTTAAACTGTTCAGAAAGTTTGAATAATTGTCAAAAAAATTGACTTGCAGATTTTCATTCCCGAGACGAAAGGGAAATCTCTCGAAAAGGAGCTCCCACCAAAAGAGAAACGCATCTTCTACCGAGAGAGAAAGAGACGTCAATCCCTGGTCACTGACGACGAAGCTATCGTCCAATGAATTCCCTCTTTTCTTGTTTATTTAGAAAAAGCAGTATAAAAAAGGATAAAGGACTACAGAATACGGCTTGACATTTGAAAAACTTTACAATTTACCGCAATTAATGCTCGATGGGTAAAATTAAGTCGAAAAGTACAAATTTAACATACGAACCACCTTCCTCGACACCTAATCAACCAACCAATCTCCCAAAATCTGCCCAATCTTTTTGGACAACCTTATTCAGTAGGGTGACTAACAGAAAGGCGCATAAATTCTTAAATGTTGTGTCTGATTTGGATTTTAATCACCACGGACTGAGTGATTTGGATTGTGTTTCGTAAATTTTCATTAGACGTAAACTTTCTGATTTCAATTTTTAACCAAAATTTTTGTTATTTTGATTTTACGTGATTTTTACGGCATATAGACGAACCGGAGAACGAAAAAGTAAAATGGATTTCATTTCAAGCGCTTCCCCACCCCCGCAAAATACTCAGAGATCTTAAAAATTAGGTATAAAGTGCTCATTAAAGGGTCTATAAGTTCTCGTTAATGTTACCAATTTTACCAATTAAGTCGAAAAGTACAAATTTAACATACGAACCACCCTTCTCAAAACCTAATTAACCAACCAATCTACCAAAATCTGCCCAATCTTTTTGGACAACCTTATTCAGTAGCGTGACTAACAGAAAGGCGCATAAATTCTTAAATGTTGTGTCTGATTTTGGTTTTAATCATCACCAAATGAGAAACGCATCTTCTATCGAGAGAGAAAGAGGCGCCAATCCCTGGTCACTGACGACGAAGCTATCGTTCAATGAATTCTCTATTTTCCTTGTTTATTTAGAAAAAGCAGTATAAAAAGGGATAAAGGACTACGGAATACGGCTTGACATTTGAAAAACTATACAATTCACCGCAATTAATGCTCGTATTCGTAATAAATGAGCGCTCGATCAATTGAGCACTAAAAATTGAGTTGGTGCGTATGAAATTCCCCGAATTTTTGTCAAGTTCCATTTTCTTCTTTTGCCATGCACGATTTTGAGCTTTCATGTCGAACCGAAATGATTCGATTTAGTCCAGCAAGTAGAATTTTAATAGAATTCTTGGGATAGAATTTTCAACTAGAAGTAGTCACCTCCCACACCTACCTCGGAAGAAGCATCAACATTGAGGGATACCTAAGACCAGAAGTCGGCAGAAGAAGACGAGCGGCCTGGACAGCACTAGGGGAGCATCAAAGAAGTCACAAAGATCCTCAAGAGTCACCAGAGGACTCGGGCACACCTCTTCGACAGCACCGTCCTCCCGCCACTCTGCTACGGGACAGAGACCTGGGCCACAGACCACCGAACGAGCTCTGAGAACGACACATCGAGCCCTCGAAAGGAACCTAAGCCCAATAGGAAGACGCAGCTCGACCAAGACCTAAGAAATACGGATATGCGCCAGCTCTCGGGACTCAGAGATCCAGTGGAAGTGATTGAGAGAAAAAGGCTCAGATGGGCCGGTCACGTGGCCAGAAGAACAGACGACAGATGGACGATACGGGTCGCAGAGTGGCTACCACGAGACCAGAAGAGGCCCATCGGAAGACCAGCAAGGATTTACAATTTTTTTGATTTTAATGACCCTAAATTTATTAAAATCTACCAACAAAGATCACTCTTATCAACAAACTATCAGTAGTTAGACTTAAAAAACGTGGTTGCCGTTGTATGGATTATATTTTTTAGATAATAACGATCATGATAACGAGCTTATCCTCTTGCTTAACCTCTCAATAATAGATTTAGGTTTGAAAAACCGAAAACTTTGACCTGAATTCGATTAACCAGTAACTTGATATTAAGAGTTTGCCTAAATTAATGCAAAAAAAAAACAAATGAGATCGATATTTTTACACTTTAAACAAAGAAATTTCGACACGAACATCCATGTTTTGACTGAGCACAAACATCACAAACCATATTTATTTCTATTTTCATCTTATAGACTCCTATTCAAGGTAGGCGAGAGAGAAAATAGCAATATGCATAGTCTTTTTGATATAGATACAGCTTTCATCAGAAAAAAGAATGAATGGGCGTAAATATTGTGAAGTCTACAGCCAGACATTGAATATTTGATATTAAATATCAATGAAAATATCTGAAAAAGTCGAAAAGCGTAAATAAAAATTTGTTTTGCAACTTAGTCTCTATATAAGCCAATTTGATGTGAAAAGTTTTTGAAAATTTTCCGAAAAATGAACCAAAAGGTTGGTGTTTCATTTTTGCCTGTGCTTTTTATGCACTATTTTAGGTAGTCTGTCTTCTTTTTGTCTTGATCAGCGCCTACACAGTCATTGGTAATTTTGTTGATTTTCATTGGTAACGTCGAACAAATGATGATGCTTTTGTATATAAGGCTAGGGTTAGTGACTGGTACGATACTAGACACGAGCGCCAGTTCCGCTCGGCTTTGTTTGTCACCGGTTCCGAGTTATTTCGATGAAATTGACTCTACATTGCTTTTAATCGACGCTATGCCTAGCTATTACTTATCTATTACTTTTTAGCTACTACTAATCCATTTAGCTATTACAAATCGTTTTAGATATTACTAATCCTTTTAGCCATTACTTATCCTTTTAGCTATTACTAATCCGTTTAGCTATTACTAATTCTTTTAGCTATTACTAATTCTTTTAGCTATTACTAATCCGTTTAGCTATTACTTATCCTTTTAGCTATTACCGATCCCCCATTTCAAACCACAAAGTTTACAAAGTAGGGTCTTGTCTTAATGCCCACACAACAGTATTAGATAACATTAAAAAAAATGTTAAACTATATAGGTAAATTCCTCTTTGAACCAGGAGAGTCGTGGGTAACCGTACTTGATACAATAGGGTTGTAACTGGTCAGTACCCATTTTTCACCTTAAATGTGCAACGAAAAAAGTTTAAACGATTAAAACGGATAATTCAGTCCTCAACTTTCATCAATGATTCAGCTCAAATCGGTGGAACGATCACCGCATCGAGCAATTGTGCAAATGTTCGGTGTGGGGCCAACGAGATCTGCAATTCGTGCGGTCAAGCATGTGAACAACGTTGTGGACAGGGACCAATTGTAAGTTAGTGCCGTATTTTGCTTATTGTTTATAAAATAATAACAATAAAAATAATAATCCTTGAATTGCAGGCTTGCTCACCGCTTTGTCTCATGGTGCCCCGTGGTGTGTGCCAGTGTGCTGTCGGTTTCTATAGAAATGCTCAAGGAGCTTGTGTTCTCAGCAGTCAATGTCGAAGATCAAACAAAAAAATAACGGTAATTTCAATTTCAGTAATTTTACCAAACGGAACTGCTATATGGATCTCTTGGAATTGATCTTTTGATTGATTCATGTTTGGCTTTTACTAGTTAGCTGAAAACTAGCTCTTTTATTCCGATTTTTTAAAAATCAACACTAATATGCATCAAGCTATCCATTTCATTCTTTAATCCCCTAAAACGGAAAACTGGAAGTACGCTAAGAGGAAATATATGTGTAATGTATGTATAACAATTCGGTTCTTAATAGTTTATTGTTTTGAAGCCATTAACTAATCAGCTTCACACACAAACACTTGACTTCTGGCACAGTTGATTCTATGGCTTGATGTTGATTCTATAGCACAGTTGATTCTATTCTATAGCACAGTTGATTCTATTCTATAGCACAGTTGATTCTATTCTATAGTTGATTCTATTCTATGGCGTAGTTGATTCTATTCTATGGTACAGTTGATTCTATTCTATGGCATAGTTGATTCTATTCTATAGTTGATTCTATTCTATGGCATAGTTGATTCTATTCTATGGTACAGTTGATTCTATTCTATGGCATAGTTGATTCTATTCTATGGTACAGTTGATTCTATTCTATAGCACAGTTGATTTTATTCTATAGTTGATTCTATTCTATGGCATAGTTGATTCTATTCTATAGCACAGTTGATTCATGTTCAGCATCTATTTCAACATTACCGAAGGTCTTTTTGAGTGATTCGTTAGAATATTGTTTACAACAATATCGATACGTGGTCTACCAAGAAAGGTTGTAACAGGCCTTTTACAGGCCTGGCAAGCCCCCCGCCTTCCAAAGATAAGTCTGTCAAGCTTCCAAAGCCAAGCCAAGCTTCCAAAGATCAGTCTGTCAAAATTTGAGATCAAGCAGTTATCTAATTCGGTCAGTCGTCCGATTCCGAACAAATTCGATTCTGAATTGGACGCCAGTTCATTTGGACGTAACATGTACAAACTAAATGAAATGAAAATGAAAAGATGAAAAACAAATGAAAAATCTTTACTCACAACAAATAAGGAAAAAGTTTTGTTTTCAGTTGCAAAGCTGATTCACAACTAGAGAAGTGTTGAAGGGGAAAGTTGATGGAGAGTGGAGAACGATCAATAAAACTTATAAACATTGTCTGTACATTGATTTTGTATTTGTTATTTGTTGCATAAAGATAAAATGTTTTTTTTGCTTTTACTTTTCGAGTAAAAGAAGAAACTTTTTAACAAAAAACAAACAAAAAATTCATCTTCTCATGGCGACTGAATGGTTTTGCCAGTAGGGCATTTGAGCTATTCTAACTCTTTTTGCTCGTCTGCAGAGATCTTAAAGAAAGCTGGTAACTAACTAGTTGATAACTTACCTTGCTCCACAAGATTTTTCCACTATCCAACGAGAAACCCTCCTCACTTGGTCAGTTTATTTTTTGTTTTTCCATCAAAGCTTTCTAAACAAAAGCTATCGGATTATCATAATAAACAAAGAGGAATTGCCAAAGAACGGTTTGATCGGTTTGATGCTAATGGTTTGATCTGTTTGATGCTAACGGTTTGATCTGTTTGATGCTAACGGTTTGATGCCTTAATTCAGCCTTAATTCAGGCTTAATTCAGCCTTAATTCAGCCTTAATTCAGCCCTAATTCAGGCTTAATTCAGGCTTAATTCAGCCCTAATTCAGGCTTAATTCAGGGTTAATTCAGGCTTAATTCAGCCTTAATTCAAGCTGAAATTCAGAAGTCTTCACTTATAACTTTTTAATCAGAAAATCAGAAAATTCTCCCATTCTTGGATCAGAAAATTGTTCCGTTCTTTGTCTTCCATTTCTTGTTCCTTAATTCAGCCTTAATTCAGCCTTAATTCAGCCTTAATTCAGCCTTAATTCAGCCTTAATTCAACCCTTAAAAACTGGCTTCAATTCAATCAAATTTCAATAAACCAAATCTGAGAATTGGATTTTTTGAAAATAATTAATCTGTTTTGATTACGTCTTATCTTGTTCCTTTAGGACCAACTCCGGAATTTTCCGACCGTATCGCTGAGGGATTCCATCAGTTTACTGATCGTTGGCCAAACGAGACAGGCGTTTTGGGAGACAATTATTTTGTAAGCTTTTAACTTTAATAAAACCCTACTTTTTTTATGCTAGAAAGCTAAAACCCTATACATAGCCATTTCCACTTTTTTTTTCCTCTCAGATTGACAATGGCATCTCTCTACAATTCAACCCACGACCATGGATCTGTTTGGGTGTGTGTATGACGCAAATGAGTGCCATGTTTTGTGGTTAGTTTGGCTATGATGAACGGAAAAAGAAGCATACCTATTGATTATAGAAATATTAACATTTAATCGACATCTTCTAGTGATTCTCTATTTGGGCTGGTCAATGCACAAGAAGCTGAACTCAACAGAAATGATCAGTGATCGGAGATATCGATTGCAGAAACAATTGTTCCAGTGTTTGATCGTCCAAGTAAGTCCAAGTACAGTCCAAGGACTCAATCACAAACTTTAACTACATTGTTCAACTACTAACTTTCCAGTTCATTGTGCCAATAATCCTTGAATATATCCCTTGTACTGCTTTGTTTCTTATGCCAATGACTGGCCAATTTGTGGATCTGGAAGTATTTACGATAGCCATCAGTCTTTATGCTGTATTTGAACCAATTGTTGTGATGTATTTTGTGAGGGTGAGTTAGTCGGCAAAAGAAGAAAGCTAAAGAGAAAGTTTGCTACCATTCCCATCAAAAAAAATTGGAACCATAACGATAGTGCAGCAAGGTAAAAGCTAAAATACGGTCGGAAAATTCCGGAGTTGGTCCTAAAGGAACAAGATAAAACGTAATCAAAACAGATTAATTATCTTCAAAAGATTCAATTCTCGAATTTTGCGAATTGGATTTTGTTGTGAGGATTTGACAAAAAAAACTAGCGATTTCGTATTGCTCATCTCCAATACAAATTGGTTGACCAAGAATGCGATTTTTTGGATTTAAAGTGATGCATTCGTTAAAACAATAGTCAAAAGTCAATAGGCATTCGTTAAAACAAAAGTCAACAAAACTTTAGTTGCTCATTTACGATCAATCTACCATTTCTAGGAATACCGTTTATAGGAATACCGTTTCGGGGAATACTGTTTCTAGGAATACCGTTTCTAGGAATACCGTTTCTAGGAATACCGTTTCTAGGAATACCCTTTCTAGGAATACCGTTTTAAGGAATAGCGTTTCTAGGAATACCGTTTCTAGGAATACCGTTTATAGGAATACCGTTTCGGGGAATACTGTTTCTAGGAATACTCTTTCTAGGAATACCGTTTTAAGGAATATCATTTCTAGGAATACCGTTTCTAGGAATACCGTTTCTAGGAATATCATTTCTAGGAATACCGTTTCTAGGAATACTCTTTCTAGGAATATCATTTCTAGGAATACCGTTTTAAGGAATACCGTTTTAAGGAATACCGTTTCTAGGAATACCGTTTCTAGGAATATCATTTCTAGGAATACCGTTTGGCTCTCATCGCTTTACGTCTCGGAAAGAAATCCCATCCATTGGTTAAAATCAGCTCACTACAGGTAGCTATTTCCACATCTTGAAATCAAATATCATTTTTTTTGATCCATATTTCTTCATTTGAACTTCATTTGTTTTAGACCATGTACAACGATTCAGTTCAAAAGGATTTATAGCCAACTTTTCGAACGGATACTTAATATTGTTTTGTTATAAAATCAAAAAAAAATTTCTTGTATTTAAAAACTTTAAAGCATGCCAAACGCCGCAATCGATTCAAAAGCCCTAAGTATTATATAGAGAATTGGAAGCCTGAACTCTTGCCTACATTTCTGTACGAAAAGAATCTTTGATTAGAGTTTTGCAGCCCATTTTTCAAACCCTCAAATGTGTCCAATCGAATCAGTCACCGGCACAAAAATTTTTTAGCTGTTTTCTAAATAAAAACTTGTATGTAGGAAGAATTTTTCTTTAGTAAAAGCACATTTTTATTTATTTAAAAATTATTTCCAACAAATTTACAGCTTTAGGACAGCAGGTACAGACATAAAAGCTAAGAATTGAACAGCCTTTGGGCTGTTCAATTCTTAGCTTTCCGAATTCCGCTAAAATCTCCGAACATCCAAAGAGGGCTATATTTAATTGAAGTTCTGGTTGGGTTAACATTATCAAAACACTTTGGTGCTATCATCGCTTTTCATACCATTCAAAATGCATTTTGAATGGCTTTTGAGACTTTGGTGCCCTTCTTTTTCAACTAAAACTCTCAATTTATTGTGTTTTAGAGATAGAATACCTGTTTCATCCTCGTGTTGCCCTGCTTTTTCATGTGTGCTCTCGATTTTGTGAAAAATAAAAAGATGAAACAGGTATTCTATCTCTAAAACACAATAAATTGAGAGTTTTAGTTGACGATTAACCTTGATTTCTCCAGTGGGAAACAAAAGGAAAAAAATCTCGTGAATAGTTAACCGGCTAGCCTTATAGCGACCAAAAGTGCACAAACTTGAATGGAATTAAGAGATATTTCATCTAGCTATACAAGCTATTAAAGAGCTTTTCTTTCTCGACGCCTCTGGAATCTCTCTTATTGATTCCTACACCCTCATTTTGCCCTGCTTTCTCATGTGTGCTCTCGATTTTGTGACAAATAAAAAGATGAAACAGGTATTCCATCTCTAAAACACAATAAATTGAGAGTTTTAGTTGAAAAAGATGGGCACCAAAGTCTCAAAAGCCGAATCTCTACTAATGATACAGGTAAGAACGGGAAACGTGACAAATCAAGAAGTTTGCATTAAGCTCACCAGGTTTCATCATCACTTCGTCGCTTATAAAGGCTGGTATTCAATTCTAATTTATGTAAAAGATACAATTTCGATATTTTAGGGGGAAAAAATCAACGATTTATATGGAAAAAGTGAAAGGTTTCGGTACTAGTGGTAGTTAGGTGACACTAATAAGTTTACCCCGGTTTGTCGGCACCGAAAGCATGTGGTCTTGTGGTGTAGTGGTTATCACGTCTGCTTCACACGCAGAAGGTCCCCGGTTCGATCCCGGGCAAGACCTTTCTATTTTGCATTTTTTAGAAAATGAGATTCTAGAAGCCTTCGGAGTTTGATACTTTGTAAAGAATGAGCTTGATTGTTTTTTTCTATAATTCTCATACTGGCTCAGGCTAAGACATGAATCATGTCAAAAGCACTAGTAAGTGAAAACTTTGGATGATTTTCACATTGATTCTCGTAATCAACAACACAATTGTGGCTGTTTTCCTGGCATTGATCATTCACTTTTTCTTTGGCAGCAATATTTGGGACATTTTTGTGTACTTTCGACGTTTTTGACTAGGCGAACTCTTTTGGGAACCAATTTTCAAGTTTCGAGGTACCTGTCGATTATATCGGCACAAAATTTGCCTGTTAGACTAGGCTAAACGACACTTTACTATATTATGCTTTCCTGTAATAAGATAGTTTACTTTTTACTTACTGTACTAAGCTATGTTATGTTAAACTATACAATAATATATGTACTATAGCCTATAATGTAGCCTTGTTTAGATCTAACCGTCAAGTACTAGTTCCAATCATAACTAAAGCAAGTTTCAGCCTCAATAGTGCCGTTTTTCTGCGAAAACGCAAAGATAAACCGCTAAAAGATGGGAAAACGATTATCGCCGTAACCAAGAACATACCAAGGAACACATTGTTTAAATAAAATAAGCTTTAATGATGCACGTACATATAGAGAGTATATGTACGTGTATCTTATTATTAGCAGCATTTAATAACCCATAAGTAACACTACAAACTGGCATTCACAAACCGCCGACACACGCTAAATGCAAAAATTCAATGCTCCAGAGCCTCGAAAACCCGAAAGTCGACATTTTTCAAAAAACTAGTTTTGTCCGTAAGTTTTGCTGACTTTTCTATAATAAATAACGGTACTTATCGATTGGAGGATTGGGATGCGACCAATTATTGAATGTCTGCATAAGTTCGCTACTAAATAGTATTTGTTCATAACAATCTTTGCCATTTGCCAACCATTTGAAAGATCAATTCAACCTCTACAAATACCATAAACCAAAAGCCACACAACAACATCTCTATCGACTTTCGAGGCATGTTATTGTGAGATCTCCTTTGAGGGATTTTGATAATTATCACTAAATTATCACAATTTTGACCAATATCTAAAGGTTAAGAATGTTTCGGAGAAATGACCCACAAATATGAATTGATGAGAAAGAACGAAAGAATTGTTGCAGAAATTCTGAAACAAAGTGCTCTTTTGAATGTGGACTCATTTTTACTCACATTCACTATTTATTTCTTCATTTCAAAGCATCAAACGTTCTTCTTATTAACGAGACGATTGAAACGTAATTCAGACAATTTCGTTTGTTGTTGAGTCATTTGAGCAGCCGGCTCGTCGACGATCAGAGTGTCCTGCATGCATTCCCCAGAACAGAACCCAGACCATCCACATTTGGCAAAGCAATGTGTTCCCGGTGGGCAATGAACGTCTTCACACTGAAATTTTGGGACAATCAAAAAACAACAAGCCCTTATAAAAAGCATGAATAAACTGTAACTTATTATTTTGAAAGAGTTTAGACTCTCGAAGTGTCATTGTTTTTATCTTGCACAAATTGCTTTCCCAAAAGTAAGTTATGTTGGTTTGCACCGCTTCACTTTTCCGTATTCGATTACGATATTCTTCGAAAGTCTTTACGTTGTAGAAAACTCTTATTTAAGAAAGTACGCCTTTCATTTAATCATCTAATCAGAAGAATTAAAGAATTTGATTTAAAGAGGCCTAGGCTTAAGCCTACCGAAACCCAAATAGACTTAGTGCGAGGCGCTAGCCGCTAGGCTTCGCATGGTGTTAAGAAATGGGGTAATTCCTTTGTTATGATTAAAGATACAATAGTTAACAACAACAACAATAGCAATAGTTAAAGGTAAACTTCGTAAATTGTTTACCAAGGCAAGTAATGAAAAAAAATTAGAACAGAGCCCTCTGGATAACTTCAAATGCTTTAAAAAAGAGTTTACTTTCAAGTTGAGCCTTTAATAAGCCTAAGCCTGAGCCTAAGCACTAAAAGCCTAAGCACCAAGCCTAAGCACCAAGCCTAAGCACTAAGCCTAAGCACTCACACCATCAGCCGATGTCGACGAGAAAACGGCGAAGAGGAGAACGAAAACGAGAAGAGACTTCAACATTTTTTTTGAGAGAATTGAACAATTTGAGAAAGTTCTCTTTCTTTATATAACCCTTTTTGAGAAACACTTCTTGTATTCTCTTATCAGTTTTGTTTCTGATGAAAGTGATGAAAATTTCTTTGAGTCCATTGAGAGGAAACTCCCAAACACATTTTGATTACTTCTGGGTACAGAAATTGAGTTTTCTTTCAAAGATCGAATGGTTTGAGTGGAAAATAAGATTTACTCAAAACTTTATTCAATAAAGAACGTTTTCGGAAATGTAATTGAGGTAATCTCTAGGCGTTTGCATATCATTTAGATCATTCTCATCGATCTCAATCCTAAAATAACATTAATAGTTTAATAGGGAATCTACAGGGTGGCTGATAAGTGTGTGCAATTTTTGCTATTCTACATCGCAGAAAGTAGACGATTTACTCTCGTTCAAAGCAATCAATATGTGGCTAAAATATCCGTATCAAGTGTCCCACAATCGGGTAAATATAAACTCATAGTGAATCTCTCTATTATCTCGAGGTTAAGAGACTATTGTCTCTCTTAACTAGGCAGTACTTTTCTTCTTTTGTGGATCAAAAGTCAGAATTCACCCAGGAAAAAGTGTTTAGCACAATTCTGGTACAAATTCAGTATTTGAACCATTCAGTAATTTCTCAAATTCCATTTTATATTTACATAGTCGTTAAGTATACATATTTTAAAGTTTACGTTTGTTTAGTTTTCGACTTTTTTACTTTTTTTTCTTTCAATACTTACTTTCAATACTTTTATTTGCTTTAATACTGTCTTATTTTAGGAATGGCGATGAACAAACGAAGAATTCTCTCTTGTGCAGAAAGCTTGTTACTAGTAGTATAACAGAACTCTACATAGCGGAAAGCTTTATATAACGGAACTCTATATATCGGAAAGCTTTATATAACGGAACTCTATATAACGGAAAGCTTTATATAATGAAATGGAATTTTGGTCCCGGTCGATGCTAAGCTATTTTAAATATAAAAAATAAACTCTATATAGCGGAATTCTATAAAATTAAAACTCTCTATAACGAAGGAAAAATTTGAAACCGCTTATATATTCCGGACCACTCCATATAACGCAATATTCAGTCATCAAATTGTTGTTGGATCTCACTAATTTATTGCTAATCTCTTCAATATTATAATAATAATACTTTATTCAAACGATAAAGTGAAAGAAATCATAGAGAAATGCACAGTGATACTTAATCATACAATACATACTGAAATCAATAAGCCAATTACTTACGGCAAAGAGCCACTAGATCTAAAGCATCGATACGTTTCTTGAATATGAAAAGCGACTGAATTTCTCGTATGTCGTTTGGGAGCAAGTTCCATAATCTAGCGGCTCTAACGGGAAATGAATTTGATAAAGAGGCATTGGAAGCAAAGGGAATTTGCAAAAGGAATGAGCCACTTCTGGGCCCTGACCGCGGTTTAAATTTGAAAAAGTCTATAAGCAAAGGGCTAATCTGTTTACAACGGAGGATTTTGAAAGTTTATGTTATATTTTATATTTACATAGTCGTTAAGTATACATATTTTAAAGTTTATGTTTGTTTAGTTTTCGACTTTTTTACTTATTTTTCTTTCAATACTTACTTTCAATACTTTTATTTGCTTTAATACTGTCTTATTTTAGGGATGCCGACGAACAAACGAAGAATTCTCTCTTGCGCAGAAAGCTCAACTTATCGAAGATCAACGAAGAGGAAAATACACGAATGATGAAATTCAAGCCAAGCACGGATTGAAATAGATTGCTTTTTATGAGATATTGGCACAAAGCGAATGAATATTAGAAGAAGCTTCGATTTCATCGCCATCAATCAAAAGTGCCCGTGTAGCGAAGGACGAAACTTTAGAAGAGGCAATTCTATTCAAGTTTCAAGGAGGAAGCCGCCGAAATTCTCCAATTAGTTTAACAAAATTGGTACAATTGCATTGTTTTTATTAGGAATTGATTTTTAGAAATGAATAAAACACTCATGTAAATGCATTAAAAAACGGAAAAAAATTTTGTGCTTGAAATTCTCTAAATATACACTACGACTACGACATATAAAGTCATGGGCAAAAGTCTTTTAACGTTGGTTTTCTGAAGTTTATTTTTCGTATATCTTGGTCCAAATTCGACCAATTTGCAAACGAATAAAACACTTATGTAAATGAAATTGCATTGAAAGACGCCGTTTAACCGAAGAAAATTTTGGACTTGAGATTCTCTTTATATAACAGAAATTTCATCTAATGGAAAGCTCTATATAAAGGAAAACTCTATATAACGAAAAAGCTCTATATAAAGGAGAAGGTCTATATAACGGAAAAGCTCTAAATAAAGGAAAAGCTCTATATAACGGAAAGCTCTATATAAAGGAAAGCTCTATATAACGGAAAAGCTTTATATAACGTTTTTTTGGTCCCTTCCATTCCGTTATAGAGAGATTCGACTGTAAGTAGAAAGAATGGACAAAGATGAAAAAAAAAAGATGAACAGCTTTAAGTATAAAGCTCGAATTTTGGCTATAAAACTCATCTTTATGCGTAATTTTTTTGAAAACTGCTTTTTTTTTGAAATTTTTCTCATAAAAGTAACTCAAATTGGTTACATCAATTTTACAACTCTTTTTGTGTAATTGAAATGCTTTATCTATATGTCGTAGCCGATTATTGTATGAAATTTTTTGGTAAATCTTTCTAGTAGAGCAAACCTTTAATGTATGAGGACAATATTATATCATCCTGTAGCGAATTAAATTCTGCGTCGATTGGTACCAAATTTGTGAGTTTAGGTTAAAAATTACCGGCGCTACAACGTTTCATTCAAAATCGGCGGGACCCCCGTAGCCGATTATGAATGAGTGGGTCTAGGAGCGTCCAACCATCAAGTATTTGGTATCATTCAACGCAGAATCATTAATAATTATGTTAAATTTTTAAAACTAGAAAGATTTGATAAAAAGAAAAAAGATTAGAGCAAAAAAACTGTTTGTTCAAGAGGAAACTTTGAGGCCCCATAATTTTTTTTCTTTTTATCAAATCTTTCTAATTTTAAAAATTTAACATCATTATTAATGATTCTGCGTTGAATGATACCAAATACTTGATGGTTGGACGCTCCTAGACCCACTCATTCATAATCGGCTACGACATATACATCTAAATCTATCTAAAGCTAAGTATATTAAAGCTCGCATAAAATACTACAAAAATTTCATTGAGATCGATTTATTTGAATATGTTGCAATGAAAAATGATGCCTTTTATTTGAAAATTGCTTTGAAATTGAAGCAAAGGAAATCCTCAGCCTTCTATCGCCGCCTTTATCCCGCATTCGATACAGGCACCAACGAAAAGAATGGAAACACAGAGGAATTTGTGATCGAGGATCCATTTGCAGAAATCATTTATCACAGCAGGTATTATTCCCTAAAGTTGGTGATAAGCATTGAATTTTCATCTGCTAGCTAGACTTGTGTTACGGTTGGCTCTTTTTGGTTCGGTTTCGGCTTGGGTTGAACCGAAAAGATGAGTCTTTCGGCTCGGTTCGGTTCGGTTCGGTTCAACCGAAACCGAAACCGAAACCGAAATCGAAACCGAACCGAAAAAGAACGTTTCCGGTTCAACCGAAACACAAGTCTACCGCTAGTCATGTGGTAATGTGGTCAGTCTGTCGGCCTCTACCCAAAAATTTTACGATCCGTTCTTCGGTATTGCTCGGTTTCCGGCTGAGTTCTGACCCCGGTCAGGCACATTTTATTTAGATCTATAATTTTCCTGGCTTATCACAGCTCGAGTGTCCCACGAGCAAAACTTTGGGCCCGGCTCGGCCCAAATCCGCCCTGGGCCGGGGTCGACCTGGGTCGCCCTTTGTACACTAATGTTTTTTTGTTAAATCCCGAGATTTATTTGTATTTGTAGACGTACAACTTGGGTCAGCTCGGGTCGTTTTTTGAACACACTACTCAATTTCGCATGGAAATCCCGAGTTTTAATACTAAATTGTGCACGTATAACATGTAAGATGTTCATACAAAATACTATGTACAGTTCCAAATCCGCCCTGGGCCGGGGCCGACCTGGGTCGCCCTTTGTTCACTAATCTACTTCTCTTTTCTGTTAAATCCTGAGGAGTATTGCTAATTTGTAGACGCAAAACTTTGGGCCGACCCGAGTCGTTCTTTATACACACTACTACCCATTTCACATAGAAATCCTCGAGTTATAATGCTAAATTGTGCATGTAGAACATGTAGGATGTTCATACTGTGCACATAATAGAAATGGGAAAATTTCAACCCGAACCTAATTCCACCTTCGTTTTCTCAGCTGTCTCTTGGCCGATTGCTCTGAAATTTTGTCTACAAGCAGAGAATGCCAATTTTTATTTGTAAGCAAAATTTCAGAACAATCGGCGAAGAGACAGCTGAAAAAAACGAAGGTGAAATTGGGTTCGCGTTGGAATTTTCCCATGTCTAATACATAGTATTTAATGTATGCCAAAAAAGACACTTTTCCAAGAACATGTTTGTAATTTGTACGGAACAATCCTAACACCACCGGTTTGGGCCGGGCCAGAGTCCGGTCAAGATTGAAAATCGAACAGTGTGCTTTTGTTACTCTATTCAAGCTTTGATGAAATTGGTTATTAGATATCTTGTTATTAATTCTCACCTCTTTCACTACAGGAAGTTGGACAGTTTGTGCGAACACTGATGTCAAATGATTACAAAGAATCAGCAGAACGAGGGCATGACGAGGATTGAAAAACATTTTGAGACGAACTCTTTTCATTTTCTAATCATAGCACAATTTATATGATTCATTATGATCTTTTGTATTCCATTCAATCATCCATTCCATTGGATTTTCCCCAATTTAGCTTCAAAAACCCGAAAGAAAATTCAATTTGGCTTTTTCTTTATTTAGATACTACAAATAGATATTCTGAATACAAATCTCTGATCTCTATTGATCAAAAAGTTCCCCACACACTTGTAAATGATTCATTTTCTAAATGAAAACTGAAACAAAATTTCCCGTATTTTATAGTATAAGCTGAAATTCTAAAAAATTTCTATTAGAGAAAATACGGTAACATGTTTTAAGAGGTGATTGATTTATCCGCGCAGCCATGCAGGGGCTCTTGATCTGAAGCGGTGCACTCGACGCCTTTCGTTTCGAATCCTATGGATTCTGTGGCGTCGTCTTTGCCCGCTAAACTAGCTCATTTGGATAATGTATTAGGTTAGCCCATATGAGCCTTTATTTACACTTTAATTTCTCGAAAACTAAACAACAAGTCTTCTCGTAAGTCAACAACAGCAACAACAAGGCTTCTCGTAAGTCAACAACAACAACAAGTCTTCTCGTAAGTCAACAACAGCAACAACAAGGCTTCTCGTAAGTCAACAACAACAACAAGGCTTCTCGTAAGTCAACAACAACAACAAGTCTTCTCGTAAGTCAACAACAACAAGTCTTCTTGGTAAGCATGAAAAGTACGAGTTTTTCTTTTCAGTCCATTAAGCTAGATGTTCCTCATTGTTGAATAAAGATTTCGTCTAATCAGTTGTTTGGTTTTCAAGAACGATTCTCCTCTAGCACTTCTACTTCATCATTTACTCACCGTCGTCGTTGTTGGGTTCGAATTCGGTGACCCCTTCTACTACGTTCCTCGCGAACACTAGATTAGAATGTATTAGAAAAATTTTCATACTAATCAGCATTTTTTTTGATCAAAATTCACGAAAGAGAAGGATAGGAAAAGAAGCGAAAACAGTTTCGATGATCAAATTCGAAAATTTCTACTTGGAGTTGCTTGAAAATTCTTGATCTTTTTGCACCTTTCAGATTATATCTTTGTACCACTGATGATCAGAGTTTCCGTGGTGATCATTTTGAGTTTTTGATTTAAATCCCAACTTTCAGGACAATTAGTGGTTCGATCAAGAACGCCTCCACGAATTCGTTTCCATCATTTTCTACAAACTTTCTTAATATTTTACCAGTTGTTTCTTATTATTTGATGATGAAACATGTGTAACTTTGAGGAGAATTCAGTTTTTTCTATGTGGAAACATGATTTGAAAATACCGTCACGACTTATTGTTAGTTGACAAGCAGATATTGGACATGAAAACCGTTTCGAATCGGTTTTTCGGTTTGGTTCTCGATCGGTTCCAAATATGTATATATACTTTATCCGACAAGGAAAAGTGACAATGCAAACAGATTGAACAGCGTAGACGAAGAAAGATAATTGATATACAAACACAACTACAATTAGACACGCGTATTACATATACATATCTTGTACAGGGTGGCTGACAATTACGTGCGCGCAGCATCAGCATCATAGTTTTAAACAATGTATAAAGCATTACTACTCATCTTTTTGTGTTTTAATATTCTTTTTATCGTGGTCTAATAATTTTTTGTTTGACGTTTGTTTGTTTTGACGAAGGATCAATGGCCTGCAAACAGCCCGGATCTCAATCCGTTGGACTTTTCGGTTTGGGGTTTTATGGAAGAACAATTGAGAAATAGAAAAATCACCAATTTGAATGATTTACGTCGAGAATTGATCAAAATCTGGAACGACTTAGATGCAAATTATCTCCGCCGCACCGTCGATTCTGTAAAGAAGCGAATTGAAGCCTGTATCAAAGCGGATGGAAGCCACTTCAAAAATTTCTTGTGATTATTAAATGCTTTTGTTACAACTATTATATAAATAAAGATTTTTACATTTTCTTTGAAAGAAAATTAAATTATGGCGTTTTCTTTGGCGCACGTAATTATCAGCCCACCCTGTACAATCCTAATGATCAAATCATGGAAGAGAAACTGGTTCAGATTCGACTCTGTTCAGGTTCGCCTTGGTTTAAATCGGTTCCAGCACCAAATCATGGAAGAGAAACTGGTTCAGATTCGACTCTGCTCAGGTTCGCCTTGGTTCAAATCGGTTCCAGCACCAAATCATGGAAGAGAAACTGGTTCAGACTCGACTCTGCTCAGGTTCGCCTTGGTTTAAATCGGTTCCAGCACCGAACCGAACCAAATTTTGGTTACCAAACCGACTAAAAGTTGATCGGTTCCCAGTTCTATTATCCATTCTTTACAAGTTTCACAAAGGGATTTACAAAGGAAAAATTGAAAAGAAAAACGTGAAAAGCCTTAGGCACTAGACTAATAAAAGGTTTTGATGGAAAATTTTTTAAAAAAAAGACTTACCCAACTTCTGCATTTATCACACACACAAGAAAAGTGATGATTAGAAGAATTAATAGAAGACGCATTTTTCGATTTTAAAAGACGCTAAATAGAGATTTCATTTGAGATTTGAACGGTCATGTTTTTCCCATTGATACTTTCGAAATTTAGTAGATCGAACACGTAAACAAACCCTTTTTATTTGCAAATATGTAGCACTTACACTTACTACTATGTAGAAGAAAGAGAAATTCTCTAAAATCAAAGAAGAAAATAATATCATCAATCAAAGGCTCTCTGTCCGTTTCTTTTCTTTTCTCTTTCCTTTTTGTACGATCTTTTCTTTTCAAGATTTGCTATATTTCACCTCAAATGATGAGTTGTTAATTGTTAATTGTTAATAGTATTGGGTTGATGGAAAAGTCCTTTCCGATTTTTTGGGAGAGTACCTTAAATTTGTCGAATTTTGACGTTTTATAGCTGATCCTAAAGCTGAATTGAAGACGGATCGATTGGTAAAAACCGTTTTGAGATATCTCTTTTCTAAAAGTTTTTACAGCTATTTTAGTAAAGGGCGGCAGAGCCAAAAAATGGCTGTTTTCACGTTTCGTTAGTTTTCCGTGCAGAAACCTAGGCTAAAAACATGTGTTTCGTGATCAGCGTCAAAAATAACCCCTAGACACGCATTTTCAGAATCTTAGCAAAAAATTATTTTTGAAAAATATTGTCACCGGTGGAAGTCGAACCAGCGACTCTCAGATCAATAGCCTTTCCGCCGCTTTTCGCGATCTTCCTTCGTTTTTCTCGTTTTTCTCGTTTTTTTTGTTTTATCATTTTTTTGAATTTTTGAGATTGCCGAGAGATTCCGCTAGTGTCTTTGGAGATTTTAGCAAATTCTAACCAGTTTTAACAAACAAATTTGTTGGTTTAAAAAGCTTGGAGCCGAAACTGAACCGATGGAAGGCTCAATCGGTTTCAAACCGAATTGATTAGATGGCTTTATCGGTTCTGAACTGAAGCGACCAAAAGTCCATCGGTTCCTATGGGTATTGCTTTCTAATGTGGATGCTCCGGATCTGAAAGGCTTCGAATTTGAAAGGCTTCGAATTTGAAAGGCTTCGGATCTGAAAGGCTTCGGATCTGAAAGACTTCGGATTTGAAAGGCTTCGGATTTGAAAGGCTTCGGATCTCCTTTTGGCTGAAATGGCTGAAATGAAAGGCTGAAAGGCTCCTTTCGAACTCAACCCAGATCTGGGCGTTTTTCATCAAGGTCGATCCGATCCGGAATGTCGCGATTACGGATCGGATTATTGTAGATAACCTCTAGAGTGAAACAGTCGACTGGAAAGATTTTATGACTGATCTCACAAATATCTTTCCGAAATTCTCCTTACTCGTGTAATATCCAAAAGATTTCTTATCCTTTCACCTCTATTTTTTTTTGATAAACGCTTCAAGCCGTTTAACCTCGAAAAGTTTAATTATATTCTGTAGTAATCATATGCTGTAGACAAGGATTTATAAGAGCAAAACAATCCGATTCGAGTCTAGAAAATCGGGAAATTTCTCCGGATTATTAGAATCTGAAAGAGTAAAATTTTGTTTTTCAATCGTGCTTTTTTATTTTTCAAATTTTCAAATTTTCAAATTCACTTTTTCCAATCCAGCCCTAATTGGTTTTTTGATGAAACTTTTCACAAGTTTTATTGGTGAAAAGAAATCGATTTACCTAGCAGTGTTGCAGCAATAATGATCACTAGAATATGAGCATGATAATCTCGCCAAATGAGACGCAAAATTGCGATAAACATCACGAAAATCGTCATCAAAAGCTTGAAAATAGATTGATTCAATGAAATGTTTACTTTCATTTCTTGTAAATTAATATCTTTGCAATTGTATTTGAAATTGTATAGTTTCAAAGCCAAAATTCAAATGGATAAAGCTTTCAATTTCAAAACTCATAAGTGGCTGTTTCAGCTGCAACACTTCGAAACTATGAAAAGCGATTCTTACTGTGAATAGGGCTGCACGAGCTACCTCTGTTTACATGTGAAAATGGCTGGAAACCATTTTTGCAGCAATAATGATCACTAGAATATGAGCATGATAATCTCGCCAAATGAGACGCAAAATTGTGATAAACATCACGAAAATCGTCATCAAAAGCTTGAAAATCGATTGATTCAGTGAAATGTTTACTTTTATTTCTTGTAAATTAATATCTTTGAAATTGTATTTGAAATTGTATTTGAGATTGTATAGTTTCAAAACCAAAGTTCAAATGGATAAAGCTTTCAATTTCAAAACTCATAAGTGGCTGTTTCAGCTGCAACACTTCGAAACTATGAAAAGCGATTCTTACTGTGAATAGAGCTGCACGAGCTCCAGTACTGGACAATGAAATATGATATTTGAGAAAACGATCGTCACTTTCGCGCGTCTGTAACTCCCGTGTCTTTGAGTTTAAACTATTAGTGTTTAACATTTTCTGAAAGCTCTTTTCAAGGGCTACACAATGGTAATATTAATATTTATAAATACGGTAAAGACAATGGAGTTACAGACGCGCGAAAGTGACGATCGTTTTTTCAAATATCATATTTCATTGTCCAGTAGTGTATACTATGGATACGTAGGAAAACCCCTCGTCATCTTCCCAATCAAACAACATAACTTTCATGATTTCTAACGTACCTCTGTTTACATGTGAAAATGGCTGAAAAAAGCTATTTTTGCTCAAAAATCTCGCAAAAAAATTGATTCTATGCGTTCAAAAATCTTTTTCTGAACACGATTTGGAGAAAGCAAAGAGAATGGAGCTGTGTTTGAATGAAAAAAAATCCCCGTGCTTTTTCCAGAACTTTCACCGCTTATCTTTTTGTCAAATCTTTTCTCGGATTGACAGTGTCTTGGCTTTTCCCAAGAGAAACATTATATTTTTTATAAAATTTTGAAAGAAATTGATTTCACATGATCGGTCAAATTTAGTCATACCTACTTTTTCGCGATTTTGTTCCCACGCCTCTTCTGAAAGTGTGTCGCTTTGAAGGGTTCGACTGATAAGATAGTGGTTTGAGCTTTTCTTCGTAAACTTTTCTATCTCCCACTCTCTGCTTGGGTTATTTTTTGAATACAAATTTAACATGATATAAATGGAGTTGATTTAATGAGTCATTAATTACCGTATTTATTCTTATAGAAGCACAATCTCTAATAGATTCTCTAATAGAATCTCTAATAGAATCTCTAATAGATTCTCTAATAGAATCTCTAATAGATTCTCTAATAGAATCTCTAATAGATTCTCTAATAGAATCTCTAATAGATTCTCTAATAGAATCTCTAATAGAATCTCTAATAGAATCTCTAATAGAGTCTCTAGTAGAGTCTCTAGTAGAGTCTCTAATAGATTCTCTAATAGAATCTCTAATTGAATCTTTAATAGAATCTTTAACAGAATCTCTAATAGAATCTCTAATAGAGTCTCTAATAGATTCTCTAATAGAATCTCTAATTGAATCTTTAATAGAATCTTTAACAGAATCTCTAATAGAGTCTCTAATAGATTCTCTAATAGATTCTCTAATAGATTCTCTAATAGAATCTCTAATAGAGTCTCTAGTAGAGTCTCTAATAGAATCTCTAATAGATTCTCTAATAGAATCTCTAATTGAATCTTTTGAAAGCTTGACTTTAAACCGCCTTTTGATCCCTCTATCAATAGAACTAAATAGAATTATTATGGTCATTAAAATTGTGGGTGATTTTAAAGATGCACATTCTATCGTACTTTTTCATTCAGTCATCTCTGTGTATCTATTCCCTCGTTTTATTACACCTAATTATGTATTACTGGAATACTTCTTTATTGGATAATACAGGGTGGCGCAAAAGTCCTTGCACCAAAGCAGGTATGACTAAATTTGACCGATCATGTGACATCAACTTCTTTCAAAAGCTTCTTTAAACCGCCTTGTGATCGTAAAACAGGTACTCTTTTCCTGATGAGGTTAGAAAAAGCTCTAAAAACAAGATTTGCTTGTTGTCTTTGATTTGATTTATCTTTGATTTGATTTATCTTTTATTAGATTTATCTTTGATTTGATTTATCTTTTATTAGATTTATCTTTGATTTGATTTATCTTTGAACAAGCCTAGAAAAAGATCATCTTGATTGATTAAAGCCTTGAAATTAGCTTTTTTTTTCTTTTTACAATCACTGTTTTATTCGTCGCTTTGCTATTTTCTTCAAAAATACCTTGTGCGACAAGATGCTCATTAAAAAAAGATGTTTACACATGGACTTTTTGGGTTGCTAGGGAAACAATCTATATTTTATTTACAGGAAAGAAAGTTCTCTTTGTCATTTTTTTTGTGGCAGCTGCTCTTTTCAAAGCAAATGATCACTTGGAAAACTCAAAGACGACATATCGGGAATTTGATCTTTTGGATTTTATTCTGCTTTCTTAGCTGGCATTTCTTTGACTCTCATTTTCAAAATCAGCAAAAGCAAGAAACGCAAAATGACGCGAATTTGGATTTAAAAGTATGTTCACTATTTTTTTTTTTCAAAAGACAAAAAGAAAGTTGAAAGAATTTCTTTTAACAATCAAATCCTACATTTTCTAGTAGAACTCATTTCGTTTTATTTTTTTTTTTTTTTTTGCTTGAAAACAATCAGCCAAAAAAAAACTTTCTCTTTAAACACAAGCAAATTAGCCAACAGGAAAAATATAGGCTTAAAGTCTGAAAAATCTTTAGTTGATTTCATTTTATATCAACTAATATGAAGTCTACATAAAAATTGAATAAAATTTAATAGGATTTGTCGAGTTGTTTCGAAAAATTTCTGAAAATTGATGAGAATTTGGGAAGCTAGATAGCTCTATCATTAGTACTTCCAGTGTTGGGAAAAAAATTTGACGTTCTATGAAATAAACAAGTTGTTCCCTAAAACGATCGTTTATAACTTGCCAATCTAATCATTAGATTGAGTTGAAACTCTTTAAAATAGTTTTTCCACAAAAGCAAAGCTTATCTTTCTTAAAAAAATGTGCTTACATTAGTTAGCAAATGAACTAAAACGAACAGGAAAAATATAAAAAAAAAACAATCAAATCCTACATTTTCTAGTAGAACTCATTTCGTTTTATTTTGTTTTTTCTTTTGCTTGAAAACAATCAGCCAAAAAAAAACTTTCTCTTTAAACACAAGCAAATTAGCCAACAGGAAAAATATAGGCTTAAAGTCTGAAAAATCTTTAGTTGATTTCATTTTATATAAACTAATAAGTCTACATACAAATTGAATAAAATTTAATAGGATTTGTTGAGTTGTTTGAAAAAATTTCTGAAAATCGGTGAGAATTTGGGAAGCTAGATAGCTCTATTAGTACTTTCAGTGTCCTTCACGTCCTTCACCAGAGTCCGACCCTCAGAGTCCTTCACGGATTCCTCCACAATTCATCCCCTACCCAAGAAGGTACCCCCTACCCCTTTTAAGCATGTTTTTCTAAATTTCATCATTCATTGATTAGGAAATTCATTTAGACAAAACATGAGCCATTGCGTTCCGA
This sequence comes from Mesorhabditis belari, assembly GCA_958450365.1. Taxonomy (NCBI): domain Eukaryota; kingdom Metazoa; phylum Nematoda; class Chromadorea; order Rhabditida; family Rhabditidae; genus Mesorhabditis; species Mesorhabditis belari. The sequence continues at coordinate 1,810,254 of CAUEEP010000923.1, forward strand.
CATTTGGCAAAATCAACATCTTCATAGCTTACAAAGCTGGAGCACTCAAGGAGTGGGTTCGTTTTCGAGTGTTATGGTGTACTTTTCGAGTGTTATGCGGTACTTTTCGAGTGTTATGGTGTACTTTTCGAGTGTTATGGTGTACTTTTCGAGTGTTTTTTCCATTTCAATGAGTAATTCCAGTCACTACCATGTAGCTCTTTCATCGTGGAGATGCTACTTAAAAAGCACTAACTATACGTTGGTTCTCGTCGACGTCGACAATGATCCTCGTGTCACTTCGAAATGCAGTCAATATAAAGAGGCTTGTAATAAAGAATCATTTACTATAATTTTGAAAAGTTTTATTTATGTCTATGTATTTTTCGCTCTATTTTTGACCTATCCAATTAGTTACGCAAAAATGTCTCTTTTTTAAAAGAATTTGGCTATGGTGTACAGTGTAGGTGTATGGCTATGGTGTAGTTAGAGTTAGAGTGTAATTTGGCTATGGTGTAGTTAGAGTTAGAGTGTAATTTGGCTATGGTGTAGTTAGAGTTAGAGTGTAATTTGGCTATGGTGTAGTTAGAGTTAGAGTGCAATTTGGCTATGGTGTAGTTAGAGTTAGAGTGTAATTTGGCTATGGTGTAGTTAGAGCTATGGTGTAGTTAGAGTTAGAGTGTAATTTGGCTATGGTGTAGTTAGAGCTATGGTGTAGTTGGAGTTAGAGTGTAATTTGGCTATGGTATAGTTAGAGCTATGGTGTAGTTAGAGTTAGAGTGTAATTTGGCTATGGTGTAGTTAGAGCCTGTCACTGACAATAATTAATGTTTGATCGCGAAAAGTTTAAGAAAAGTTCAAGAATGGAAGAAAATACTAAGATTCGAAGGGATCGAAGCACTCTTTTCCGCCTCTTCTCATTCAAAAGTCTCACCTAGAAGCTAGACTTTGTTTTCCTTTTTTAGATATGTTTTTTTCCCTTTTGTCCTCCCCTCCAAGATAATGCTTTTTCAAATCGCAAAGGAAATCGAATCTAAAAAGCAAAGAATCTAAAAAGCATTGTATTTGATTATTTTCTGGGTTGAAATTTCGGTGTTCGATGAACCGAACCGGGCTAGAATCAAAAAAAATACATCGGCTATCTAGTGAATGAAAAAAAACAATACTGAAGCTCGTTTAGTTCATGTTTCTTCGACATTGTGCTTTGTTGCAGTATATGAGCGAGGCCGATTGGACTATTGCAATGGATGCGGATACTGGTTAGAAGCTAGAGATTTTTCGATAACTAGATAACTATGCAGTAAATACTAGCCATAACTTAGTCTCCTTGGGTCGATGGTAAAGATCTGCCATAGGATGTCAAAAAGTAAAGCAAAAGAGATGAGCTGAGAAATTTGATAGAAAATCTCGAGTTCTAAATTGCTTTTTCAAAATTATTCAGCCAAAATTATTAGTTTTTAATGTTCTTAGAAGGATTGTAGGTCTAAATCTAATAAAAATCTAAATAGGATTTTAAAAGAGGGATGGCTGATAGCTGATGGCTGATAGCTGATAGCTGATAGCTGATAGCTGATAGCTGATGGCTGATAGCTGATGGCTGATAGCTGATAGCTGATAGCTGATAGCTGATAGCTGATGGCTGATAGCTGATGGCTGATAGCTGATAGCTGATAGCTGATAGCTGATAGCTGATGGCTGATAGCTGATGGCTGATAGCTGATAGCTGATAGCTGATGGCTGATAGCTGATGGCTGATAGCTGATGGCTGATAGCTGATGGCTGATAGCTGATGGCTGATAGCTGATAGCTGATAGCTGATAGCTGATAGCTGATGGCTGATAGCTGATGGCTGATAGCTGATAGCTGATAGCTGATGGCTGATAGCTGATGGCTGATAGCTGATGGCTGATAGCTGATGGCTGATAGCTGATGGCTGATAGCTGATGGCTGATAGCTGATGGCTGATAGCTGATAGCTGATAGCTGATGGCTGATAGCTGATGGCTGATAGCTGATGGCTGATGGCTGATAGCTAATTAAATAAAACGACAAATCAAATTAGACCTTTTTACTTGTATTTCATCCAACTCTGAGCCGTTGTTTTCGGCTGAAAACTTATTGTTATTCGAGAAAAAAAAAGCGATGACCCAGCTATTGGGCAGCTATTGGGCCAAGTCGCGTGAGGGCCCAAATTAGGCCCAAATAATTAGCCCAAATTTCTTCAATCTTCAATGTTCCAGGTGTGATCAACCCGGAGCATTGTATCGAAGAGTACATCGATCCGAGAGTCCCACTGATCTTTCACCAACGATTCCACAACTACGAAATCGCCGCCGATACATTTATTGTACTTCTGAATTCGTTCTTTTTTTTTCCTTGAATTATCAAATGTTTTAGGTGAAAAACTCAACTTTTGCTAGAAATTTCATCAAAGAGTGGGCCGATTGGGATTTTCGGAGGCCAAAACTTCAATTCGACAATCGGGACAACGGCGCGTTACATGTGAGTCGTTCAAAGTAAAAGCAGCGTCAGATTTGGCGTCAGAAATCATGAAAGTTATGTTGTTTGATTGGGAAGATGACGAGGGGTTTTCCTACGTATCCATAGTGCCTTATAGTTTCTACAAGTTTTCAGAAAATTTGACAGCCAAATTGGTACAGTGCTGTCGAGGCTTCTGCGAGCTTGACTAGCACAAAGTAGAGTCAGCTTTAGGCTAAAAGCTTAAGTTTGACTTCCCCAATTTCTTAAGTCTGGCAAGATGAAGGAATTGGCAAGAAAAAGCAGTTTAGGTATAGTTTTTGGTGACCAAAGTACTTGATGAACTAGATAAGGGTCGAAGAATTGGTTTTATCAAATTCTTCATTCATTTGTAACATTTTGATGATGAGCGCTTGGTTATAGCTATAGAAGTTCTACTGTTTTCTTGTAGATAAGTGCCAAGACTGATCCATTAGACCATACCTCACAGGCATACAGTACTGGACAATGAAATATCATACTCGAAAAACGATCGTCACTTTCGGGAACTCCCTTGTCTTTGAGTTTAAACAATTAGTGTTATACATTTTCTGAAAGCTCTTTTCAAGGGCTACACAATAATAATATTAATATTTAGAAATACGGTGTTTTTTGAAATACGGTGTATTTTCAAAACTGTTTTTCTTTATGATCGAGTGCTGGAATCGCTCTGAAACTACGATTTTCGGAATCTACGCAAAAATTTACCTTAGAATGATCAATATTTTAAAATTTGTATTGTATCAAAATTGTATCAAAGTTTTATAGCGAAAAAAAGCACATTTGCGAAATTCTCACCTCTTGAGCGTCGCATTCAGGGAATAATGGATTGTCCAGTACTGTATATACCGTAAATACTGTAATAGTACCCCACCCGCCTCGTACAGTCGCGTAGTCGCAAAAGTTTTTTAGTATTTCATTTTTTTTCAAAGCGCCCGTACTTTCAAAAAAATGCGTCTTTGGTATCAAAAAATAGCCCTGAATTTCAGCTATTTTTTGATACCTAAGCGGGCATTGTAGCATAAACCAGTGTCGAAAAAAGCTCGTTCAAAGCTAGACTACGCAAAACTCCGCACCGTCATTATGGGAGTGGGGTACTATTACAGTATTTACGGTAGGTATTCCCAGGGTCATTTGAAATCATCTATCTTGTCAGAATAGTACTTTTAGTCTTTCCGTTTTGGTAAAACTCTAAAAGACTAATGATCTTTTTTACTTGCTCACTGTTTTGCCATATCAATTGATTTTGCAAGTCTTGCAAGATCTTGTAAGATATTGTAAGATTTGTTTCCCTCTAATTTGTTAGCGAAATTTGGACCCGACTTGCCTCTTTTCTATAATTTAGCTGGACAAAACTCTATCGAATGACCCTAAAATTTGACAAGCCTATAAAAAGTTATGGTCAAATGGCATTGTACACCTCAGCTATGCAGCTACGAGCAAAATTCGTAGATTGCCAACGGCAAACGGACCGAAAAAGCGGCGAGCAAACATGGCTGGGTATGACTGCGAATTTTGCTGTTTTGCTGTTTTGCTGATGGTTCAGCTGTTTTATTTCGAAAAGATTCGTCTTTTGTATCAAAAAAAAAAATAGCCCTGAATTTCAGCTATTTTTTGATACCAAAGCGCGCATTGTAGCATAAACCAGTGTCGAGAAAAGTTCGTTCAAAGCTAGACTACGCAACACTCCGCACCGTCTTTATGGGAGTGGGGTACTATTACAGTATTTACGGTATGTATTAGTAATTTTGAATTTAATGGGAACTGATTAATGGTTGCTAATTCTTGAATTGTATATAACTTGTTGTGACCGGATCCTATCGCCTGATCGGATCCTATCGCCTGATCGGATCCTATCGCCTGATCGGATCCTATCGCCTGGTCGGATCCTATCGCCTGATCGGATCCTATCGCCTGGTCGGATCCTATCGCCTGATCGGATCCTATCGCCTGGTCGGATCCCAACATAACATATATAAAGATGCAATTGCTCGAGACGATTTTCAACGAGACAGCCCCAAATGCTGTTGAGATGTGTCGCGAGATCTGGGTGACTCATACCATCGATATTTGGTCATATTTTGCGATGGTACAATGTGCAAAGATGATGATGGGTTTGTTATTTTGTTGAAAATCGAAAATGTTTACCAAAATGTGTTCAAAGTTTAAAAAAGGTTTCATTTGAAGGTGCGAATCGCTTCTGGCCGGGCAAATTGTTGATTTATCCAAAAGGAGAAGGGATGACAAGAGATGATTGGATTACAAATGACCATGGGACAAAGTGAGGAGAACTTTTCGGAGATTCGTGTGAACTTTTAGAAGTTAAGATTCTCGGATCGAGATTTTCTATTTCATGCCTGGAAACATCAATCGGTTACGCCCACCTCAGCATACTCATTTGAGGTTTATCTATCGAGAAAAGTCAAATGTATGTGTGCTATTAGGTTGGCAAGTTATAAACGATCGCTTGCTTTGTTCAATGATTTCTTAGAATTCAAGAAGATTTTTGCGGGGGTTTTTTTTTCTGTAGAATGCTTTTAAAAAAAATTTCATTTTGAAAAAGTCACCTATCAAATATCCTTCTAGTCTAATCGTAATAGGAATTCAGAAAATCCCCGACGTTGACAAATGTGGAGTGGGCACATTAGAGGGATGGTATTGGCGAAATGGAACGAGAGTCAGTGAAAAGGAGCTTCTCGATCTTCTCCTCAAATCCGAAACATATCACATGAAGTGGCCGGTTGAGCCCCGACAACACCAAGTAAGCATTCGTGGATTCATAGCTGATTCGTGGATTCATAGCTGATTTGTGGATTCAGCGCAAAAACCAGAAGAACTAGAGCTCAGGAAACAAGTTCTACCCCGTTTTTTGGCCTAGGAATTCCCCGTTGAAGTCTGGTTTTCTCTAAGTGGTCTGTGTGTACGGTACTGGGATGGTCCGGCCACAGAAGCTGTACGCGGATTCCCTTGGAAACTGGGTAGAGCTACAATTGACAAAACAGGTGTAAACTACTAGGGAAAGTCTCAGTATCTTCCAGTCAAAGTTCATTTTGTAAAATATGCAAATGATATTGGCCGCAGTGGGAGAATACGCAATCTTTCACATGGCTGACTAATTCCAAACCATTAGGCCAAAGTGTCATCGATTTTGAAGGGAAACATCCGGGGGTTATCGAAAATTTAATACGATGACGAAAACACTTTAGTTTTGAGGGGGTTTTTTTTTTGTTATTGTTGCTTTTGACGTTTTCTCATTCTTTTTGATGGGTATGGCAGATAGAAGAATGAATTTTGTGAGCTCAAAAGAAGAGTGGAACAAAAAGTACTGAATATATTAAGTGGAGGGGATGAAATAAGGATATAATGGTTATCGAGATGGTGGAACGGGAAGGAAATAAAGGCTGGAATATTGGGATGTGACCAAGTATTGAGTGTGTGCATAAGTTCGCTACTACTAAATAGTATTTGTTATTCACCATTTGCCAAGCACTATATATCATTTGAAAGAGCAGTTCAACCTCTAAAAATCCCATAAACCAAAAAGCCACACAATAGCATCTCTATCGACTTTCGAGGCATGTTCTTGTGAGATCTCCTTTGAGGGATTTTGATAATGATCACTAAATTATAAAAATTTTGACCAATAGCTCAAAAAGCTTTCGAAAAAATTGTTGAATTGAGCTTGAAGCCTGAAAATTTCCCCGGCTTTTAGCCTATACATAGCTCTACCTGAAAGCCTTTGAATGTAGTCCTCAGAACTTTAAATGACGCAATTCAGACTGAAACTTCCCAAAAAGAACACCCAAAATGTTCTGGCTTTTGTATTTGTAGATATTAAATAGCTCTTTCAAATTTCAAACACTTGACAAATGACGGACATTATCATGAACGAACGAAAAGAGTTCGGGCTTTTCCTACTTGTTAGGTGTTAGCCGGCAAGTTAGGTAAGAAATTCAGGTTAATTGGCTTCATTTACAGACACGGAAAAGTACGGATATCATTTTATACGAATAAAATGTTGTTTTTATAGAAAGCCCGAGTGATTCCATGGTTCGAAGTCTCCGAACTCAAGCGATGTCATCCGAATTGCATGGATCGGACAAAGCTTTAAACTTGTTTCTGAAACAAAGTGTATGTCTGTATAAATGATTCGCCTCTTCAAGAAGTAAAACACATTCAAACGCAAACAAAGTTTCACAATAATATTTGTAAAATTTGTTTTTCTTTCTTGGAAAAAGGCAATCTTACAAGAAAGAGAATCAATGTCTTATCTTGTTATTCCCTGTTCTTCTCTTTGTTTTACATGTTTTTTAGATTGGTGTAAGTAAATCCCGGGCCAGATTTACGGAAACAGTTGTGCGATCACTTTTTTGTCAAACGTTCTCCAACGGTGTTTCACTAAAAAAGCAGAAACTCGTTGTTTCCCATCTTCTCTTTATTCATCAGACTATACTTATAGTTTTTGATTTCAAATCCCTTCTATATTGCCGTATTTACTTTGATCTTATTTTTTGCTATAATTCTTTTCCACCCTAAGTCATCTATTGAAAAAATTTCATTCGTAATCGGCTAGCCGTTAACGAATGATTCGTAAACGGCTAGCTAGCCGATAACGAATGATTCGTAAACGGCTAGCCGATAACGAATCATTCGTAAACGGCTAGCGAAAAATTTCATTCGTTAGCGGCTAGCCGTTAACGAATCATTCGTTAGCGGCTACGACATATAGTCACCGATAAAAACCTAGAGAAAAACAACCTTGAGGCTAAATTGAGGCTAAATTGAGGGAATTCGGTTACATTTTGAACTTTTAACAATCCGTCTTGAAGTCTTGAAGTCTTGAAAAACCGTCTTGAAGAGTAGTGCGCTAAAGTGCCGTTTTTCTATAGTCAAAATGGCACTTTAGCGTACTTTTCGGTTTTACTGTATAACTCGACTTCCAGTAATCAGATCACTATCTGTTATCGAAAAATAACAAATACTGGGACCTGATAAAACTGAAACTGATAAAATCCAAGCAAGTTTTAAGCCTTTTTGTGGCCTTGATTAAAAGGGCTTATGGGTAAAGGGCCATCTTTAAATTTAATTACGTTCTTTAGCTTTTTTTTTTTGCTTAACTTCTTAGTACGACAACAAAACGCTTTAAATTTAGTCAAATTACACTCTTTAATCTCCAAAATGGTTTCTTTGAGCCTTACCTACATCATTTAAGTTTAATAGACGTAAATTCGACTGCAAAAAGCAAAAGTTTTGACAAAAATACCTTAAAAGAAACAAATTTTAATACAAATAGCAATAAGAAACGAGGAAATAAAAGATAAAGATAAAGATAAAGATAGCTAATACAAATTTGTTCAAGTTTTTGGCTGTAGCTAGTAATAAAGATTTGTTAGTTTAAATTTAACAACTAACTGTTTCTAGAGAGCTCATTCCGTCAATTAAAGTTTGAATCTTATAGATAAATGGGTCAATGGACTTATTTGGATTAAAACTTGCTTGGATTAATGTTTAGTTTCAATTTTATCAAGTCCCACTATTTGTTATTTTTCAATTTATATAAATAAACAGTTAATTAAACTATTTTTGCTGTATAAATCAACCAGCGTTTATCGGGTAAACGGACTCGGCCTGGTCTCCATACTCAGCCGAATTCTGGGGCCAATGTTAGTTTAAACTTAATAATCAATTGTTTCTAGAGAGCTCATTCCACTAATTAAAGTTTGAATCTTATAGATAAATGGATTAATGGACTTATTTTTCCGTTTCTCAGCACGTGTGGCTGACTGGTTAAGTGTCTTTTATCTTAATCGGAAGGTCGAGGGTTCGAACCCCACATGCGACATGGTCACCCCCTTCGGATTTCCTTTCCCTTCGGGTTGAGAGGTTTTCTGGAGGGCAGTCTGGTGGTTGTGGCCCCAGTTCTTTAAAGTGACAAGCCACTCCTTCATCGTCATCTTCCCTTCACCACCAAAAAAGCTATTTAGTTCCCCATTGAGCTTAGGGTTAGGGAGCCGTCTGTCATGACGTGGGTTAAGTTAAGATATAGCCTAGTATTGTGTGTGTCGTTGTATTGTGATTGATATATTTCGTGTATGCGATAAAATTCACCACTGGTAGCCCCAGTCGGTATTTTTTTTTATCCACGAGAATTTTGCTTCCTTGATGTTGTAAATTTTAAATTTTAGCAAATTAAAGTTGCTAAAAAAGTTTTTCCATTAAGTAAACACATTGGATATTTTAGCTACATATTGGTTGCTTTGAACGAGAGTAAATCGTCTACTTTCTGCGATGTAGAATAGCAAAAATTGCACACACTTATCAGCCACCCTGTAGATTCCCTATTAAACTATTAATGTTATTTTAGGATTGAGATCGATGAGAATGATCTAAATGATATGCAAACGCCTAGAGATTACCTCAATTACATTTCCGAAAACGTTCTTTATTGAATAAAGTTTTGAGTAAATCTTATTTTCCACTCAAACCATTCGATCTTTGAAAGAAAACTCAATTTCTGTACCCAGAAGTAATCAAAATGTGTTTGGGAGTTTCCTCTCAATGGACTCAAAGAAATTTTCATCACTTTCATCAGAAACAAAACTGATAAGAGAATACAAGAAGTGTTTCTCAAAAAGGGTTATATAAAGAAAGAGAACTTTCTCAAATTGTTCAATTCTCTCAAAAAAATGTTGAAGTCTCTTCTCGTTCTCGTTCTCCTCTTCGCCGTTTTCTCGTCGACATCGGCTGATGGTGTGAGTGCTTAGGCTTAGTGCTTAGGCTTAGTGCTTAGGCTTGGTGCTTAGGCTCAGGCTTAGGCTTATTAAAGGCTCAACTTGAAAGTAAACTCTTTTTTAAAGCATTTGAAGTTATCCAGAAGGCTCTGTACTAATTTTTTTCCATTACTTGCCTTGGTAAACAATTTACGAAGTTTACCTTTAACTATTGCTATTGTTGTTGTTGTTAACTATTGTATCTTTAATCATAACAAAGGAATTACCCCATTTCTTAACACCATGCGAAGGCTAGCGGCTAGCGCCTCGCACTAAGTCTATTTGGGTTTCGGTAGGCTTAAGCCTAGGCCTCTTTAAATCAAATTCTTTAATTCTTCTGATTAGATGATTAAATGAAAGGTGTACTTTCTTAAATAAGAGTTTTCTACAACGTAAAGACTTTCGAAGAATATCGTAATCGAATACGGAAAAGTGAAGCGGTGCAAACCAACATAACTTACTTTTGGGAAAGCAATTTGTGCAAGATAAAAACAATGACACTTTGAGAGTCTAAATTCTTTCAAAATAATAAGTTACAGTTTATTCATGCTTTTTATAAGGTCTTGTTGTTTTTTGATTGTCCCAAAATTTCAGTGTGAAGACGTTCATTGCCCACCGGGAACACATTGCTTTGCCAAATGTGGATGGTCTGGGTTCTGTTCTGGGGAATGCATGCAGGACACTCTGATCGTCGACGAGCCGGCTGCTCAAATGACTCAACAACAAACGAAATTGTCTGAATTACGTTTCAATCGTCTCGTTAATAAGAAGAACGTTTGATGCGTTGAAATGAAGAAATAAATAGTGAATGAGTAAAAATGAGTCCACATTCAAAAGAGCACTTTTTTTCAGAATTTCTGCAACAATTCTTTCGTTCTTTCTCATCAATTCTTTTGTTCTTTCTCATCAATTCATATTTGTGAGTCATTTCTCCGAAACACTCTTGGCCTTTAGATATTGGTCAAAATTGTGATAATTTAGTGATAATTATCAAAATCCCTCAAAGGAGATCTCACAATAACATGCCTCGAAAGTCGATAGAGATGTTGTTGTGTGGCTTTTGGTTTATGGTATTTGTAGAGGTTGAATTGATCTTTCAAATGGTTGGCAAATGGCAAAGATTGTTATGAACAAATACTATTTAGTAGCGAACTTATGCAGACATTCAATAATTGGTCGCATCTCAATCCTCCAATCGATAAGTACCGTTATTTATTATAGAAAAGTCAGCAAAACTTACGGACAAAACTAGTTTTTTGAAAAATGTCGATTTTCGGGTTTTCGAGGCTCTGGAGCATTGAATTTTTGCATTTAGCGTGTGTCGGCGGTTTGTGAATGCCAGTTTGTAGTGTTACTTATGGGTTATTAAATGCTGCTAATAATAAGATACACGTACATATACTCTCTATATGTACGTGCATCATTAAAGCTTATTTTATTTAAACAATGTGTTCCTTGGTATGTTCTTGGTTACGGCGATAATCGTTTTCCCATCTTTTAGCGGTTTATCTTTGCGTTTTCGCAGAAAAACGGCACTATTGAGGCTGAAACTTGCTTTAGTTATGATCGGAACTAGTACTTGACGGTTAGATCTAAACAAGGCTACATTATAGGCTATAGTACATATATTATTGTATAGTTTAACATAACATAGCTTAGTACAGTAAGTAAAAAGTAAACTATCTTATTACAGGAAAGCATAATATAGTAAAGTATCGTTTAGCCTAGTCTAACAGGCAAATTTTGTGCCGATATAATCGACAGGTACCTCGAAGCTTGAAAATTGGTTCCCAAAAGAGTTCGCCTAGTCAAAAACGTCGAATAGAACGTCGTTAAAACGTCGAAAGTACACAAAAATGTCCCAAATATTGCTGCCAAAGAAAAAGTGAATGATCAATGCCAGGAAAACCGCCACAATTGTGTTGTTCATTACGAGAGTCGATGTGAAAACCATGTAAAGCTTTCACTTATTGGTGCTTTTGAGATCATTCATAAATCTGAGCTTGAGCCAGTATGAGAATTTAATAATCAAGCTCATTCTTTACAAAGTATCAAACTCCGAAGGCTTCTGGAATCTCATTTTCTAAAAAATGCAAAATAGAAAGGTCTTGCCCGGGATCGAACCGGGGACCTTCTGCGTGTGAAGCAGACGTGATAACCACTACACCACAAGACCACCTGCTTCGGGTGCCGACAAACGGGGTAAACTTTTTAGTGTCACCTAACTACCACCAGTACCTAAACCTTCCACTTTTTCCATATAAATCGTTGATTTTTTCCCCCTAAAATATCGAAATTGTATCTTTTACATAAATTGGAATTGGATACCAGCCTTTATAAGCGACGAAGTGATGATGAAACCTGGTGAACTTAATTCAAACTTCTTGATTTGTCTCGTTTCCCGTGCTTACCTGTATCATTAGTAGAGATTCGGCTTTTGAGTCGTTGGCGCTCTTCTTTTTCAACTAAAACTCTTAATTACATTCAAGTTTGTGCACTTTTGGTCGCTATAATGCTAGCCGGTTAACTATTCACGAACTATTCACGAGATTTTTGTCCTTTTGTTTCCCACTGGAGAAATCAAGGCTAATCGTTACTTTGGCAGAGCTTTGCTTAACTATTGCCCCCAATCTCATCCCGTAGGTAATTAGGATAATTTTGCAATTTACATTTTGAGTTGTACAACTGTAAGAGGATTGTAAAAGTGGTCCTGCGAACACCTAGCACCCCGTAGATTGTTGGCCACAATAAATTTTCAGAAATTCGATTAAAGTCGAGGTTTTTTGGATCCCTAGGTGTTCGCAGGACACCTAGGGATCCAAAACAAAATCCCCTGTGTTTAGAGAGTGTCGCAAATTTGATCTATACAAAGTTTTTCATTTCAAAATTTTTTTCAATGTACAAACCCTCGTGAAATCATTGTTTGCAAATAAATTGCAGTAACTAATATGCTGACACGATTCGAAAGAGCGTAGAGAATATCGGAAAAGACATTTTATGTCGGATTTAGATCAAGATAGACAAAGAACAAACTTCTAAAAACCAACGTTAAAAGACTTTTGTCCATGACTGTACTGACTGATAAGAAAATAGTTAGATGTTTATTGATGTTATCACTTACGTCACTGAATAGTTATAATGACAACAAGTGGCACAAAAAAAAACTGAGAGCGAAAATAAATTTGCAGAGATTTTCCGTGCTTGCTAGCAATCTGAAGAGAACTGACTTTTCTCAAGTTATCGAAGAAGTAGAGTAAAGTAGAGTAGAGTAAAGTAGAGTAGAGAAGTAGAGTGAAGTAGAGTAGAGAAGTAGAGTGAAGTAGAGTAGAGAAGTAGAGTGAAGTAGAGTAGAGAAGTAGAGTGAAGTAGAGTAAAGCTTTAAAGTTTCAACTCATACTTCTTCATTGAGGAATAAAAGATTAAAAGTGGTTTGTCGAGCCGATTTCTCGGACATTTTAAGCATTTTTTTTTTTGATAAATGAGCGAATATATTGTACAAAATGTGCAGCAATAAGGTCAATAGTCAATGTAAAAGATCATTAAATTTGCGCACAAACGGCGACTTACAAATTGGGCGAAGCATTGCAAAAATCTGAAAAGTGGGCTTTGTTTTCGTAAAGTACAGTTCAAAGGAATGTGGACGGAAAAATAGGTACACTACTGGACAATGAAATATGATATTTGAAAAAACGATCGTCACTTTCGCACGTCTGTAACTCCCTTGTCTTTACCGTATTTCTAAATATTAATATTAACATTGTGTAGCCCTTGAAAAGAGCTTTCAGAAAATGTATAACACTAATAGTTTAAACTCAAAGACAAGGGAGTTACAGATGCGAAAGTGACGATCGTTTTTCAAATATCATATTTCATTGTCCAGTACTGTACCATCAAAAAAATCAATCAATCAAATCAATCAAAAAAAAAATCAAAATACAGAGCTTTGATCTTTTATGGATCTATTTTTCCGTCCACGTTCCTTTGAACTTATTTGTTTCTAGGGGATAATTGGTAAATGGATTGCTCAGCTCAGGCTCAAAGCTGTTGTTATATTTGAGTCGTTATATTTTTTAGCCTTTTTGTGTCCTTTGTGAAAAGCTTTTGTCTAAAATTGTGTTTATTAAAGATCAGTCGTTTTGAAGCAGCTTACAACTACAGAAACTACAGAAACTTTCGAATACAGAAAACGTGAGACCAGTTGAAGTATGGTTTAATCCATGATTTAATATACTCTTATGAGTTTATTTTGAGGATTTTGTTATATTTGAGTGAGCAACAACTTGCAATTCGACCTTCCACACCTCAACCATTTGTCCTCTTTTTTTTTGATGTGTCAGCTCCGAGCCAAACTGATATTTTCGTTACTATTGTTATTATTGAATGATTTGTCTATTCTTATGCAAATGTGTTCTCCCCTGTGCTTATCCCTTTTATTGCCGAGAAGGGGCGGTCCTTGGGATTGCCTAGGAGGACAAGACTCTCATTTGGACTCTCAGACTGAGACTCTCATTTGGAGTCCCCCCTTCCCCTTCCACTCATTTGTAATCTATTCGTCTTATTGTACTACTGTAAATAAAGATACATATCTTCCGGGTCTATGCAATAGAATAGACATGCAACTGCAGTACAGGTCGGTCATTTCACAGGGACTCCCCTCTAATAAGTTGGAGGAGTTGAGTTGGGTTGTCGGGGTGTTAGAGATGGCGGGATATCAAAAGGGATCCACTCTCTTTAACTTAACCCAAATTCTAGTCCACATCCGTTTATACCTAGGGACGAATAGATGCTAAATTTGACGAATAGATGCTAGGGACGAATAGATGCTAAATTTGAGATGATCACACATTCCGACACGTTTTTTTGACATGAAATCTATTTATCGCACTCAAAACACGAAAATCGGCACACATAAAACATAAATCTGTACATGGAAAGCATTGTTTTTATCGTTTTTTTTTTCTCGGTTAATTCCTTCACATTCTCTCAATTTAGAGACATTTCAAAGCGGCGAGTTGTTTTGGTGGAATCTACAAGGAGATTTGTTATTTTGATAGCTCTCAAGCAAACTTGGCTCACGACCGGAGCCATCATTTGTCTAAATTGATCGCATTTTGTGGCAAAGAGAGCCCTGCTGACGAGAGAACCTGGAAATGACAGTTATTCTCACAACCAAGCATATGGGGAACCAAGCAACCGTGAAAATCTCAGGCCATGCCAGGCCAGGCGAGGCCAGTCAGGCTGGCTGGTCTGGCTACTCCTCGATGGTAGCCACACCAGAAGTCGCCTTTCGTACTGTTATTTACTTTGTGTAGTCATAGAAAAATCTTCAAAACAAAGGAAATTTAAACTCAATTTACTGAAGTTTAAAAAGATTTGACTCTCTCGCTTCAAATCTGTCTCAAATTTCTATCATTTCCGATCGTTTTCCAGAACCGAATCGAACCAGTTCCCTTGTAATGTATCGTAAGGTGTACTGTACTGTACTGCTTTTAGCAAAACATTGCTCTCAACGTTGACCCTCAAACAGTTTACCAGCAAGGAGATATTCTGGTCCAACTTGTAGCTTCAGTCCACAACTAATTGGTGTCTTGAGATTGTTTGGGAACCACGCTGAACCCTGAAAGCTACATTATAGAATACCCAAAAGCTGACTTTTTAAACCTTGATGATGCTGAGACGATGAAGAAGGTACACATTTGCTGGCTTCTCGGCCAAACTCGTTTTAGAAATCGAGCCCACTGTGACTCGAAAAACTGGAAAAACCGACCTGAGGAGGTTTGAGAAATTCAGCGTTTGCTTTCAATTCAATTCAATTTCAATTCCAAACACCAAAAACAAGACTAGTCCAGGCGAGAAGTTGCTTTTGTATAGTTACGTACTTTACGCAATTATCGACAGTACTATTTGCGCAAGTATTCATGATGCGAATCATCATTCGTAAAGCCTAAACTTCAAGACTGATCCAGCTCGAACTGGGCCCAATCCCAGTCAGTCTTGTGGCCAATAGAAATTCAGACCAGATCGAGTGTGATCTTTGAAACCAATAAGACCTATAGAATCAAAACTGATAAATTTATTGAGTCTAACTTGTGGTTTTCAACATGTTTCTAGATAAATATTTAATATTTGTTTATAAAGATTGTCCTTTCAGTTTCTACTTAATTTTTGTTTCTGCTTTTTTTTAATTTTAGTCAGATATCTACAATAGAATTTTTATCAGTTTGAATCTGACTAGATCGATAAAACTTTCTACCGATCCAGGACCGGACTGAGAAAACTGAGATCGACCTTCAAGTCTACCTTGTACTAACTTGTGACCTGGCTTGACCTCAACCTGGCCTGGCCCAGCTTGACCTCAACCTGACCTGGCCCAGCTTGACCTCAACCTGGCCTGGCCCCGCTCTGAAAACAATCGTCTCACCCCAATCATTGTCACAAAGAGTTGAAATGTTATTCGATGGTGGCAATGGGCAACAGTTCTTTTCCATTTGAGCACTCTCATGAATAACCAAGGCCAAAAGGCCAAAGAATTCGAATCTCATTTGAGTTTTCGTGAACAGAAACGAAGTCATCTGTTTTCCTACGACGTGCTAACCTTTTTATATCAATTCAACCTCACTGAATCTATTAAACCTCAAATATCGTAAACAAGCTTTGCATACGAGGGAGTGAAAGAAATGGAGAATTGCCAACAAAACATTGCACTAACTATAGTCACATAAAAAAAACATATTTGAATGAAAAAAAGAATGAATGTAATTTAAAATCCAGCGTGAATGTTGCCCCTTTTCGTAGATATGATTCTAATTCGACGCTTAATAACTAATATAACTAATATCTAGATCTATAACTGATATCTAGATCTATAACTAATATCTAGATCTATAACTAATATCTAGATCTATAACTAATATCTAGATCTATAACTAATTTCTAGATCTATAACTGATATCTTTAAATTAGTTTATTGCCTAAAGAGTTTTTAAACCTTTAACTAGTTTATTGTTTATTGTTTGAAGAGTTTTTTGTTTTGGTTTTTGTTTGACTTTCATTGCAAGATAGATGAGTTTTTTGACCGAATTTCTTTAAAAGTAACACTAAATTTTACAATTAACGTTTAATATTTTGAAAAGACATATCCGATGGCGCTTATAGTTAAGCTTAACGAACAATGGCTGAGCAATGGCTTAGAGCTTTGTATAGAGCGTATTTGTGCTGTTGAAGAAATCAATGCTCCAGAAAGAATGCGTTTACAGTTTTTGCTCGCACTCCTGCTGTTGCGATGACTTTGTTGCATTTCTCTGTTGCATTTCTTCAAGTTCTCTAACAGCATTGGACTTGTCGCTGCAAGAAAGATAGAGTGTGTTCCTCGCAAGTAATGCGTTTTTTTAAAAGGCACACTTGGGAAAAAATTACCGTACTTTTAGCAAAAATTATTGCAAAAAAAAAATGACGCAAAAATGACGAGCCCCGCATTATATATGACGCTTTTAAAGATAAAAGATACTCCAGTCGTTTAACTGATTTGGCGGGAATTCCCTTCCAATGTAAAAAAAGACTTTTTTTTTTGAAAAAACTGCGCAAAAATTGCTTTTATATTTGCAGGCGCACTTTTTAGAGAACGCATTTCTCGACAATTACTCGACAATTGCAAATTTACTCGAGTAATTACTTACTCGCGAGGAACACACTCTAGCTTTTCGTAGCTGAAAATGCCAAAAAGAAAATACTTAAACACATTTTAGACTTATCAATATCTTAACGAATTTTTAGCCAAAAAAATCTCTCGGTTATAACGACACGACTACGACTACGACAGATAAAACTTCAATGTGTCAAACTAAACTAAAGCAAGTCAAAAATGACGTTGATTTCAATGAAAATCAAAAATCAAATTGAATTGAATTGAATTGAATTGAATTGAATTGAATTGAATTGAATTGAATTGAATTGAATCAAATTGAATTGAATTGAATTGAATCAAATTGAATTGAATTGAATTGAATTGAATTGAATTGAATTGAATTGAATTGAATTGAATTGAATTGAATTGAATTGAATTGAATTGAATTGAATTGAATTGAAATTGAATTGAATTGAATTGAATTAAATTGAATTGAATTGAATTGAATTGAATTGAATTGAATTGAATTGAATTGAATTGAATTGAATTGAATTGAATTGAATTGAATTGAATTGAATTGAATTGAATCAAATTGAATTGAATTGAATTGAATTGAATTGAATTGAATTGAAGTGAATTGAATTGAATTGAATTGGAATTGAAATCAATTTGAATTGAATTGAATTGAATTGAATTGAATCAAATTGAATTGAATTGAATTGAATCAAATT